>LOJH01052317.1:0-12370 GCA_001685095.1 Ellobius talpinus
TTTTCTGAGAAATCACCACACTGACATCCAAAGGGGCTGTACCAGCCTTCATTCACACCAGCAATGCAGAAGTGCTTATCCCACAACCTCTCCAGCATAAGTTGTCATCAGTGTTTTTGATCTTGGCCATTCTTACAGGTGTAAGATGGAATCTCAGAGTTGTTTTGATTTGCATTTCTCTGATGACTAAAGATATTGAACATTTCTTTAAGTGTCCTTCATCCATTTTAGATTCCTCTGTTGAGAGTTCTCTGTTTAGGTCTGTACTCCATTTTTTTTAATTGGATTATTTGTTACTCAATAGTTCCTTTAAGGGAGTACAATGTAAACACTAAATAACCTAACAAAATACCAAAACAAATGGAACAAAAGGAAGAGCAAATGAATTCAAAACATCAAACCATAGCAAACAAAAACCCAGACCAAACAAAATCTACCAAATAAACCAAACAAAAAAATTAAGCTTAGCAGTGTGCTTAATTAAGAGATTAGCTTAGTCTTACTGCAGATTTTGTAACACAGACCTACAGCCTGTGGCTGGCCTTGGAATCATGGTAGGAAGGTAGGTACTAATTGTGCAAGGCCTTTTCAAAGCTAGTATAGCCATGCCTTCTTTTTTTATTTTTTTATTTTTCCATTTAAAAATTTACACTTCCTCCCCTCCTCCCAATCCCCACCCACTCCCCCACTCACCCTTCTCCCTCCCCCTCCCTGTTTGAGAGAGGGCAGGGAACCCTGCCCTGTGGGAAGTCCAAGGCCCTCCCCCCCTACATCCAGGCCTAGGAAGCTGGGCCTTTTTGGGACTAGGGTCCCAAAAAGCCAGAACATGCCATAAAAACAAGTCCCAGTGCCTTTATCAATGGCTTCTCAGTCAGCCACAATCAGAGAGTCCGGTTTGATCACATGCTCGTCCCGGTCCAGCTGGAGTTCTTTACATATTTTAGATACAGATTCCTTGTGATGCATGATTGCAGATGTTCACTTCCGTTCTGTAGCATCTCCTTTCATTTGTTTTTTAAAGGTGTTTTTGAGGTAGTCTCACTGTGTAACCCAGGCTGTTTTGTGATCCTACCTCAGACTCCAAAGTGCTCAAATTATGAGCACATACTACCGTGCTGGCTTGTTTATAGTGTTTTTTGAGTGTCTTTTGAGGCATGGAAAGTTTCACAGTTCAATCAAGTTTGTTTGTTTTGTTTGTGGGGGGCGTGTGCTTTTGGTGCTGTATCTTAAGGACCCATTGCCAAATTAAAGATCATAAAGGTCCATTCCTCATTTGCTTCTAAAAATTGTATAGTTTTAGCCTTTTAATATTTAGAGTTTTTTAAAAACTTTTGAAGTAGATTTCATATATGATGTGATGTAGGGATCCACATTTTTTCTCTTCGAGAAATTCATGTGCACCAGCATCACTCTGATGTGGGCTCAGCACCCTCCTTGCACATTAGGTGACTTAAATAGTAAATATAGGTATGCTACACTAGCACTGTGCTGTCTTCATTTGTTGTGTTTTGAAGCCAAGAAATGCAAGACCTCCAAATTTGTTTTTTCCTAACTTATTTGATATTTTTTGAGACATTCAGTGTGAATTTAGGTAGGCTTATTCTACACCTGAGAAAATAGGTTACTGAACTCTTGATGGCAATTAGTTTGAACTAATAGATTGTTTTTACACAGTTCTTTTTGGTCTCGTCAGTCATACTATGAAATAATGTAAGGTGTTTGGTGCAATGGCCATTCACTCATGATACCATTCTTTGGCTCATGGTACTACAGGAAGGCCTGTGGATCATTCTACATGATGGGGCTGCTTCTGGACTGTGTCCTGTTAAAGTGGTATTAAAGTGATCTATGCCTCTGCCCTTAACTCAATAATACTCTTTGTTTTATCTTTATGATACATCTTGTACCTTGGGTGTGAATCCTTCATTTTGCTGTACATTAAGATTGTCTTTTCTTTTGCAGATCCTTGTCTTTTCTGTATCAGTTTTAGTATCAGCTCATCAAATTAACCATCCACAGATGAGTTTGGACAAAATTACTGTCTTGATATTTTTGGGTTTTTCAGTCCATTTTCATGTGTAATGCTTGTATATATAGACAAGACCCTGATGTGGGATGTGGTTCTGTATATGTGTTGCTTTTTTTGACTAATGAATAAAGCTGTGTTGACCTATAGCAGGGTAGAATATAGCTAGGCTGGAAGAGATACATAGAGAGAGTAGGCAGAGTCAGAGAGATGCCACATAGCTGCCAAAAGGAGAAAGACACCAGAACAGAACCTTACTTGATAAACCACTGCCTCGTGGTGATACACAGATTAATAGAAGTGGGTTAATTTAAGATGTAAGAGTTAGTTAATGAGGAGCCTGATCTAATAGGCCAAACAGTATTGTAATTGATATAGTTTCTGTGTGATTATTTGGGTCTGGGCAGCTGGGAAACAAATGCACAGTATCTGCTTAGAAGACCCTCTAAGACAGCTGTTCTTAACCTGTGGTTCAAGCGACCCTTTCACAGGGATCACATATCAGATGTCCTGCATATCGCATATTTACACTAGATTCATACTAGTAGCAAAATTACAGTATAATACCAGTATTCAAAATTATGAAGTAGCAATGAAATAATTTTATGGTTGGCAGGGTCACCACAACATGAGGAACTGTATTAAAGGGTCACAGCATTACAAAAGTTGGGAACTATTGTTCTGAGGTGTATGATTGTATGTATAATACATAATGCACATTCATAGATACATAGTAGAGTTAATATTATATGTTTTGTGTGTAGTCTCTATATTTGTATATGTTTGTGTTAGCCTTCTCAGTAATGCTTCATGTATTTCTCTGTAGTATCTTAGACCTTTTTTGTTAAATGTATTCTAGGTATTTTATTTTTACTAATAAATGCTAATTCTTTAAAGACAGAAATCTCCTGTATCCCTGGCTGGCCTCAAACTTGATATGTAGCTGAGGATGACTTTGAACTTCTGATTTTCCTGCCTTCTTCTCCTTAGTCCTGGGATTACAGATGTGCACCATCACACCCTGTTTATGTAGTACTGGGAATCAAATCCGGGGCCCCCTGCAGAGTAGGTAAGCACACTATCAACTGAGCTGTATCCCCAGGCCAAAATAGTATTGTATTTTAACTTAATTTCCTCATTTTGTTTATTAGTGGCAAATAGAAAAAAATTAATTTCTATATGTTGACCTTATCCTGCAACCTTGATAAATTACCTCATTACTTCTTGTCATCTCTGAGTCATGGCAAACTTGCTCTTTCCTTCTGGTCAGTAGGTAGAAGTTTTAAAGATTTTTCTCCTTTTCTTGAGCTGTTGCATTGGCTGCACCTCTAGTATAGTCAAAATTACCACAGTGGGCAGCCATAGAGGGTTTGTCAGCATCTGACTGCTGTGTGCTGAGCTGTAGATTCCTACAGATCTTGAGGTTCCTTAGGATGTTTTTCTGATTTCTTAGTTGCAATTCAGTTTCTTTCTCACCTGCTCCTCTTTATTGTTGTTTACTCTTTTCTTTTGGGCTAAGATGCTCTCTTTTTTTCCTGCTTCTTGAGGTAGAGGCTCAGGCTGTTGATATGAAGTGCTTTTCTCTGGCCATCTTCTGAAGCTGTACATGCTACTCTAGACACAGTTTTGATGTTTTATGTTTATTGTTATAAAGCTCAAGCTCCTTTCTAAGTCTGCTGTAATTGTTGGTGTTTTAACTTGAACCTTAGATTTCAACACTTGGGAAATTCCCAGCTGCTGAGCTGCCTTCCTGCTGTTGATATCTAGTTTGCTAGTGGTCATGGGTGTTTTGTAAGATTTTCTTTCATGTCATGTATTAGGACATGTCTTATGACCCATAGTCCATTCTGGAAAGTTTTCCCTTGTGCATGGATGCAGTGTGTCTTGTTTTGGGTTTTGGTCGTTGGCTGGCTGCTCCCTATCTATCTGTTACCAAGGTGACTGACTCAGCTCTGTTGTCTGTCTTCAGCTCTGTTGTCTGTCTTCAGTTTTGCCGTCTGCCCTCACTGATAATAAAACTCCTTTCTCCTGCCAGTTCTTGATGTCCAGTCTCCACTCATACTTGCTGGTTTGTCTATTTCTCCTTTTACTCGTACAAACTTACTTTTAATGTAAGAAATATGTAAATAATCATTAGTCACATATTCTCCCATCTTGGGGAAAGATGTCTTTTGAGTCTTTGTGTAGCAGTAGCCCAGTTCAGCTTTCCTTTAGTGTTTGCTGAATCACTGTCCTTGCATCCATATTAAGAATACCTCTTGCCTTTGTCTGCCCGCCTTTGTGCTGCTGCTTTCAGAGCCATGTGGCACATTCACCTGTCCCACAGGTGCTTTCCTCCTGGCATCTCCTCACTGTCTGGATCATTCTCTCCCTTCCAAAGCTCTCTGTGGGATTTTATGTAGTGGTGTGTTAGCCCATGGTCAGTCTCCTTACAGTTTTTAACTCGTAAGTATTGTGCTAATTGGAATAATTGGAAATCAACTTCCACAGAAACCTCTGCCGTGACCACACTTTACCTGCAAAAGCCAAAGCTCTGGTAGTTTTGTAGCTTACTGGGATCCCACACTCAATGTCTTGGACTGAATTTGAACTTCTTATTCTCTGGCAAAGGAATGATGACTAAATGCATGAGTAGTTAGCTATTTATCTGCCATTCTCATTAGCTAAACTGTGAACTTGAGATCATGAATTGTGTTTTCTGCTTCAGAGTCTGTCACCGGGTACACGCTTAAGAAATGTCAAGGGAGTGAACAGCAAATGAAGGTATCTGCCTAGCCAGGCAGGCAACCAGTCTTCCCTTCTATAAACTGTTAGTTTGTTGAGCCCATTGTCTCAGCCCTCCCTGCTTTCCTCTCCCCATTCCTCTCTCTGGTTTTCTCATTCTCAAGTCTTTAAAAGCGAGAACACCTCTTAATCTAGACCTAATAAATAGGCAAGTTAACTGGGAAAATGAGCAGGTTACTGGCTGAGCTCTCTGAACACAACCAAGCCATGAACTGAGGATCCCTTCTAATGTGTTGGGTAGATTATGGTGCTTTATCCTTGTGGGTAACAACAACAACAACAACAAAAATTCTCCTGCCTTAGCCTCTTGAATACTGGGATTATAGGCAAGAGCCAGCTGTAGTGGTACACATCTGTAATCCATAGACGGCACTGCAGCCAGAGGGACTAGACAACGTAGACCGAAGGCCCAGTTATGCTTTCACATTGCCAAGAAGTAACAGGGAGAAAAGCAACCATGAGAAGCCTCTTGGAGCCAAAGAGCTTCTGAAATGGAGATGCAGCAATTCTTCCAGGAGAGACATGTTCTTTACCAAAGTTCAAGACTTTTCTCCTGGGACCACAGTCAGAGAGCTCTAAGTTGGCACCTCATAGTGTGGAATCCATATGCTTGTTTACTGTTGGACTCAGTAACTACACCCTGTGTTCATCACACTGGGAAAACGATTCACACTTTATATGCAATCTTCCAGTTCGCTCTAAGTTCACTCAGTAAAGGGGAAGCTCTACTGAAGTCGAGGAAGGTAAAACATTAACAATCTTTACTCTCCATCCTTCTCATCATAAAAGAAAGTATGTTTGGCTTAGTGTCTCAAAGGGAGGATGCCATGGAGCTGAGATAATCAATGCTGAGAACTCTAAGAGCCACACTCTGTGGTGTTGATGCTGTCCCTGTGTGTGATGCATTTCCCATAAAATAGTATTAAAAAGTAGGACCAATGCTTTGCAAAATACATACAATATTTTGCCAATATGTTGTTGATTAAAGATGGATGGAAAAGGGCCAGGGATTATTAAGGTCTCACAGGGTGTTAAGGCGTTCCTATTTGTTTATCAAGAATAGGGAGAAAAAGTGAATCTCGAGAGGTGACTTTACCTAACACCACACCTTTAATAATGTTCAGAATGGGGATTCAAAAACAGTCCCTTCTGACTCTAAGAATCCAGTGGCATGATCATGTGTCTGTGCCCTGCTGCAGGTTTCTGAGTAAGCATTCTGTCACCTCCATTCTCCAGACACTGCCTGTTCTGGTTCTGTGCTAGTCCATCTGTTAATGTCTGAGTGTTAGGGATAGTTCCTTTGGGCCTGAGGTCAGAGCATCCCCACAGCACCAGCTTAGCTGCTCTTAAGTGTTTGTAGAATAGACAGAGAAAGCTTCAGAGTCTTCATACACGCATGTGATTATAGTCTTAGGATTGAGTGGTGACATTCTCAGAGCCTGCCACCAAGAGAAAGTGGGATTCCTGAGAAGCCTTTCAATTCTTGGAATAGACACCACCCCTGGTGTTTCCTGGTCTCCTGTTCTTTATGCTTTGTGGAATCCGCAGGAACAGGACTCAAGTAATACAGCCCCAAGAAGGGAGGAGGACCAGCCATGACCAGAGCCAGCTGAATTAGGGCCACTGTACCACTTCTTAGAGGAACAATGGGCTATCAAGGCATAGTTTTGCCCAATTGAGGTATACTGATATGGGGGAGGTTCTCCTTTTATTGTCCTCTTAGACATTACTTTAGGCTGGATCATGTCCTACTGGGTGTGCCCCACATAGTTAAGAAGTTAAGGAGGGCTGGAGAGATGATTCAGCAGTTAAAAGCACTTGTTCTTGCAGTAGACCTGAATTCAATTCCCAGCACTCACATTAGTGCCTCACAACTGCCTGTAACTCCAGCTTCAGGGGATCTTATTCCTTTGACTCCTGGGCCATTCGTACTCATGGTACACTGGCCACTCAACCACCTGCCCCCACACAGACATGCACACATGCACATAATTAAAATAAAATTTTTAAAAAGAAGTTTACAGGAAAGACACGATGTGCGGGGGCATGGTACACCTAAGAGCAGAGCTAGGATTTCCCCAGGCACAATAGCAAGTCACCAGTCTCCTGCATGTGAGCTTGCTACCCCACAGGCATTTGTATGCTTATGTCCCACACGGGTGTGGTATGTACGCACGCACACAAACACACATGTGCGCGCACACCTCAGCGTTCAAAGCAAAGTCAGAACCCTATTCCAGAGAGCTGCTTTTATAAGAACCCCGGTAGGAAACCAGTGTCCTACCAGGTGGGTATACACTTTGTACTCTGGCAGGCTTTATCCTTTTCAGCACACATTGTCTTCTTCCTTGGCCTAGAGGGAGGAAGATAGCTCTTTCTAGAAACTGTAACCCACTTGAAGGTAGAAGTGCTTTTGCAGTAAAAGGTCTCTGTGTAGTCATTCTAAACAGTACTCTGTGCAACAGCAACTTTGTAAGAACAGTTTGCATCATGCTCTCTCCCTCCCTTCTCTTCCCCCCCTGTGTGTACACATGCACACCTATAGGTGGGGGGCATTCTTTGATGATTGTGAGTAGAAAGAGCATAGGCTTCACACCCACACCAACCTAGGTCCTCATCCAGCCTAACCACCTGACAGCTGTAAGGTCTGGGCCCAGGGTTCTTGTTCAGCACCTGCTGGATGCACAGTAGCTCTCAAAATGATGAGTATTGTTTGTTTAAGAATAAAGATCTGACCTCCCAATACAATTTGTAAAGATTACAATATAGCATTAGGTGGCTTGAACTATAATAACCAGTATCATTGCTTTGTGACTATTCTGTCTGAGAATGGTCTAAATCTGCTCAACACATCTGTGTGGTGTGTTACCTGCCGGGCCCCATGCCAGACGTGGGTAGATCAGGCGGAAGTGACTGAGGGTTCTTGTAAAGCACCTGGATTTCAGGGAGATCAATAGCTATAGATGAATTAGTATAATAATAATTAGAATAATTATAAAAGATACTCAAGTGCTATAGGAGTGCAGATGGGAGATATAATTATCTTCAGATGGAGAGAAAATTAAAAAAAATAACATCAAGCATCTTAATTGCATAGAAACCAGCTTGGGCCATCTTGGACACAAAAGGAATGGATTGGAAGGGTGCAGGGCCTCACCAGTGGGTAAGGGCTATGAGGCCACACTTGGAAATTAGGTATCTCATGCTGCCAGTTAGGTTCTCTTGCCCCTGCTGCAGCCCTTGCTGCTGCTGTTATGGATACTGGCTCTGTCAAGTTCTTCTCAGTCAGTCTCTCCCTTTTGTTTTCAGGATGCAGTTTTGTGGGATAGTAAATGTCTGAGCTATGTCTGGTATTTCTCCCTGACCAGTCCGTGGCAGAGAACATGCACAGATCTGGTCTCCTTCACAAATAGAACATTTCCTTCTCTCAAAACGCCAGCATACAGTTTACTAGAGTGTGGAAGGAAGCTTGATTGGGTCCTGGACAATGGAAAAATAGCAGAAAATAACAGAGCATTTGAACAGAGCCCTGAAAAGTCTCTAAGCAGCAGGCAGGAAGATGGAGGGAAAAAGTATTTTAGGCAAAGAACAGAAGGAGCTGCAAAACAAGCCATGAAATCTCTGGTGTCTGTGGACAGCAAGAACTTTGGTATGCAAAGGACAGTACTTTATAGCTGACTAAGGCTTGTCAAAATGATACTCAATTTCTGGTGCCTCTTCTTACAGAAAAGAGCCCAGGAATGGAATCTAGATGGATCCAATGTGATTCACTTTCTAATTAGCTTCTGGGTCCCTAGTGGGATAGCTTTCCTAGTGGCCAAGAAAATGATGCCAGTACTCTGTAAGCCCATGTTCCCTCTGTGTAGGGGAAACTCCATGTTTACCAGTACTGTCTCAGTCCAGGCTGTGGACAGTGCTATCCACATAGCCCCTGATTTCCTTTGGAGTTGGAAGACAGCTGCCCTCCTACTTGTCATCTTTATGGACTAAGGGTGGCTAAAGCCAGGTGACCTCTCTGGTCAGCTGCAGGTTGCTTCTCTGACTCTCTTAACTCAGAGCACTCAAAAGACCCTTTCTAACTTAGTAACTTACAAGACCCTATGTCTGAAGTTACACTAAGTGTAGGGCAGGACTTGCTTTAGAGGTTCTGTACCTAGAGCAGTGGTTCTCAACCTGTGGGTTAAGACCCCTTTTGAGTCAAATAACTCTTACACAGGGGTTGGATATCAGATATCCTGTATATCATGTATATACATACAATTCATAACAGTTCCAAAATTACGGGTATGAAGTAGCCATGGATTTTATGGTTGGGGGATCACCACAACATGAGAAACTATGTTGAAGGGTTACTGCATTAGATTCACTGGCCTAGAGCAACCATGGCTGGCTGTGAACTTCCTTCTGATCAGGAGCTGGACCCAGCCCTTGTTCTCTGCAGGGAGCTGTGGTTGTCATACTGTGGCATTAAGCAACTTTTCTGAACTAATACTCCTTAGAGCTGCAAAGTGAAACAGCAGGCTTCTGAGTTGAGTACTGCATCTATTTCCTCCCTCCCCTGCCACCTTTCCAGCCTGCAGATACAGGTCCACCCATGAGCTCTGCTCTGCCTGACTCTGGCTTGCTTCTAGTGGTAGATACATTGTTACAGTGCACTCAGAGACAGCCCCTGCCTCCCTCACAGGCAGGGATTTTATTCTCCATCATTACTTTTAAAAAGGTGTTCAGCTAGAAAATTGCATATTATTTCCTCTGCAAAGGTTTCTCCTTGCTGCCTTTGTGCAGCTACAGCTGTCATAACCACAGTTGATAGTTTGTGTGCCTGTACATGCAAGTGCCCGGCATGGAGAGAGATAATCAGGCCGTCCTCTTGGGTAGCTGCCTTCCACTTTGCCTTTTATGAACTGGATTTAAAAATAAATAAGTCAGATCATATCATTCTGCTGCTCTCGCCTCATAGAAGTCAGCATGAAGCTTTCACCGCAGCCTGCCATCCCTGCACCTTTGAGCATCAGCCTGGTTTTCATGCATTTGCTCCTCTCCCCTTCCCAGTCATGTGCCATTTTGTTTGTTATATTCTTGCTTCTGTCCCTTGGATGTGCCAATGCTTGTTTCCACTCAGAGGCCTCTGCATTTTCTGCTAGGGATATCCCTACCTACATATGTTCTTATCCACTGTTCATCTTCTACCACTCCTTGTCTTCCTCAATTCAGCTCTGAGAGCAGTTTGGGACCACAGGCATTCAGTAAGTGGTCCTAGCTCTGAGAGCACCTGGACACACAGGCAGTACATTTTTGTTCCAGACTGACAGAGCAACAAAAGCGTAAAGTAACAGCAGGACTGCATCAGGACTTAGCCAAGGTGCTGGCAGGAGAGAGAGTATTGAAGGTTAGTGCAGATGTTGGCATGGAGGTGCAAATAGGTCCCTGTAGACCAGGTGTCTGCTGCTTTATCTCTGCTGGTCCTTCTTTGCTCTAAGAACTACACTCTGAGGACATGGGTATGGGAAGGCAATATGCCAAAGGTGGAGGTAGAAAGCACAGTGGTAATAGCAGGAGCCAGCTGAGTGTAGTGCCAGCAGTCCCACGTCCAGGAGAGATGCTAGCATTTGGGGCTTTCACAGTGTGAAGGGTTCTGTGTGGCTGTGGTTCTTTGCAAACCTGGGCTTTCTCCTAACCTGGCAAATGGTTTGCTCCAAAGGAATACTGTGCTTGTTTCCAACCATATAGTTTTCTTTCCTGAGACTTGATGAGACTGTAGAGTGAAAAGCGCCTTCTTATGTAGTCATGCTTGAAAAATTATACCAGGTGTTCCTTTTTCAAAAGATGGAACCAATTACATAACATTGTAGCCATACAGTCTTGCTGATTTGGGGGCTCTGGGTGAGTTAACTGTCCTTTTAGTTGCCTTTAAAATGAAATTAACAATAGTTAACCACTGACTGGCCTCTGTGAACGGAAGGGGTGTGTGAGTGTTTGTAAACTGTTAATCAGCGGCCACTACTATTTTGTTCCCAGTTTGGAGGCTTCTCTAGCCACTGTTCCTTTCATTGCCACAATGATACTTACTGTCCCAACCAATACTAAAGTGTCATTAAGAGGAAGAAGATGCCAATAGGGGTACACACTGCATAGAATGTGTCAGACACAAACCTGTCTCTGGAGCTTTCTGTTGTTTTCTTCCTATGGTTTTGTTTTTTGCTTCCATGGGCCACATGGAAGATACCATGTTCTGGCTGTAGTCCCTCACAGCTGAAGCCTTCATTCTTCTGTCTCCAACATGGACAGTGCATGCCCAGTCTGGGTAGAAGTGGAGATGTGCCCTTAGCATGACAGCCTGTGAATGGAGTTATTGGAAGGACACAGCATGAGAAGACAGTCTCCAAACGAGACCTATTTTCATGCTGCAGTCACTGCTAATAAAAGGAATGGGGGCTGTGATAGCTCAGCAGATGGCCTTGTAATAGAATGTTTTCTCAAAGTTTTCTGGAAGGTATCAGTGAATCTCAGGAATGCATGTAGAGTAATGAGGAACAAAAGACATGGCTTTGATGTCCCTCTCAGCACAACCTGTATGAATCGACTCCTTCCTGGAATAGGTTCATGGTTTTAGAAAATGAAAGATGTGATTCTATAGAAGTAGTGTACTCTGTTACTTTATGGACTCTGAGCAATTGGCTTTGTCCTGTGTTGTCAAACAGCAAGCTTCTCCTTGACCCCTGCCTGTTCCATTGGGGTTTGCTTTGGCCAGGGTATCTTAGAGTCCATGAGAGATGATCTGCAGCTCTGTAGTCCCTTCCTGAACAGTGCTGACCCACACAATGGGTACACAACCCCAGCTAAGATGGAAAGGCAAGGAGGAAGGGAAGATTAGCTCCTGTATAGTAATTTCCCTTCAGATCCAGAACAGGCAAACCCAGGCATGCTCAGGACCCCAACACTAGAGCATAAATGTACCAGTCTCCCACGGCAGCATTACAAGGAACTGAGGAGACTTGGAGCAAAGCAGCACCCCATTCAGTGCTCATGGCAAATCGCTGTTAGAGCCCAAGCCACCGAGCCATCTGCCGCAGTACTCGTGTCTTCCCCACCTCAGCTTCTCAGCAGTGCCGTACTCTGTCCTCTTCCCACACACTGGCTGTGTGGGCTGAGAAGAAGGACTTACTGTGGGGAAGACAACTGACAGGTAAGCAGGCAGACAGACCCACATTCCTTCTTTGTAGCTTATCTCTGAGCAGACACAAGAGCAGCACAGTGAGGTCAGTTCTGGCAGTAATTTTGTAGTTATATATGTTCTTGAGCCAGCTTTGTGACTATGGTGATGATGTGAGGGCCATTTAGGAGAGGAGGGCTGCCTATGGCGTTTATTATTACAATATGGGTAGGTGTGGCTTCCCACATCACACTAGAAACCCAGGACCTTGTTGTGTTCTATATCCCATGACTACAATAGAGGTGACTGCTGCTGCTTTGGTTGTGGCTGCTGATCCCTCCTCCTCCTTTTCTTCCTCCTCTTCCTCTTCCTCTTCCTCTTCCTCCTCCTCCTCTTCCTCCTCCTCC
>LOJH01052321.1:364-11980 GCA_001685095.1 Ellobius talpinus
TACACCTGTATCATCATCTATATCTCTACCTGTATCATCTGTATCTCCACCTGTATCATATATATCCATACCTGTATCATCATCTATATCTACACCTGTATCATGTATATCTATACCTGTATCATCATCTATATCTATACCTGTATCATCTTTATCTATATCTATCTATACCTATATACAGGGTCTATCCTTGAAGACGGAGATCACCTATTCCACTTGCCTAGTTGAGCAGTGAGATCCAGGGACCTGCCCCTCTGCAGGTGCCATCAGTACACTGTCCCCAATACTGGAATCACAGGACCACACTTCTTTTTTCATTGTTGCTGGGGACCCAAACTCAGGTCCTCACAGACTGAGCCATCTCCCCAGCCCCGTGCAATTGTAATACCTGCATTGTTGTCTTTCTGAATTGGTCATTGTTTTTTCACTTTCTTTGTTTGTGTCCATTGTTTTCATTTTAATTCATCTCAAAGTACTCTCCTGTCCCAGTCTGGGCATTCTCTCTTCCGATCCATCAGTTAATGCTGTCGTGATTGCTCCATGCTTGCTCCCGATTTCCCTCTGCTGTAGGTTTCTAACTTCATTCCACTGTGGTCGGACAAAACACTTTGCACACTTTTAGTCTTTTAAAATGTGTGACCTAACATGCATTTGCTCCTGGAGAAATCTGTGTGTGTTTGCGAGGGCTGTGTATAACCCACTGTAGTCAAGCGGCAGGCATGTTCTGTGAGACCTGGTGGGTCTAGCTGGCCTACAGTGTTTCTCAGGGTTTTTTTTTTTAGTTTTCTAACTAGCAGGTTGATCTGTTACTGAATGAGATCTTGAGGACAGTAACTCCTGCCATAGCCCATCATTTCTTTCTTCAGTTTTATCTCCGTTTGCCACATGTAGCTTGCTGCTTTACCACTGTGGTTATAACAATCGCGTCTTCTTGTTGTAATGACACTTATCATTCATTGCACAATGTCCTTCTTTGTCTTCGATGATGGGTTTTAATGTAGATTCCATTTATTTATTATTAAAATAGCAATCCACATATTTACTTGGTTGCCATTTTCATGGAAAAATACCTAAGTTTTGAAAGTTTTCATTTCAATCCATTTGTGTCTTTGGATATGAAGTAAGTCCCTGGTGAACAGTATACAGGAGCATCATTTTTTAATTACTTAGAACAAATTTTGAATGATTTTCTTCAACCTCTGTATTTTATACTTAAGATAAATAATTTAGGAGAGATTTGCTTCCATTGTGCCATTTTATTCTCTCTCCTTATGTGTATATATCACATACATATATACATATACACATATTTTTGCTTTTCCACCATTCCTGGCTACCTCTGCATTTAGTTAATTTAACATTTTCCTCTAGTGCATCACTGTTTTTCTTTTTGTTTCCCTTTTTGTATTGTTGAAGCTTTTTTTTACAGGAGATTATGACTACATTCTACAGCTACTTAGTTTGAATTGATATCAGCTTACTATCAATGGCATAAAGGCTTTTCCCCTGAATATCTCTTTCCCTCCTTTGTTTGATGATGTCATAAATGACATCTTATACCATGAACATAGGTTGAAAATGTCTGCTTTGTGCATTTTCCTCTTAAATTATAGAGGAATTACTAATACAAAATAGAGTAGTATTGCAATGTACCTTTACATATTTATTTCTTCATTTCCTGTGTGTTGTTACTGTCTAGTATGCTCCCTGCCCCTGTCATTTCAACCTAGAAACTCCCACAAGGATGCCTTAGGGTCAATGTACCAGTGGCTAATACTTCACTTTCAAAGGATAATTTTTCATTTACAGGACTCCTGGATGGTAGGGTTTTTCTTTTCTTTTAAATAACTTCAGTATGACACATTACCTCCTCCGTTCTCCATGATCTCTGTTAAAGTGCCAAATGTTAATATTTTTGATTATTTTCTGTACAAATCAAACTGCTCGACTCTGGCTGATTTCAAGACGACGGGCTTGGTCTCTGTCTTACAAGAGTCTGACTATAACATACCCCAGCATGGAACTCTGAGCTTACTCTTTTTGGAGTCTGCTGAACAACTTGGATGTACAGATCTGTCTTTTATCAAATTTTAGACATTTCCCAGCAGTTGTTTTTCAAATGTTCTCTCTGTCCCTTTCCTCTCCTTTGGGATCGTGGTTCCATCTCTGTTGGTGAACTCATGGTGTCCCCTGGGTGCTATAAGATGTGGTTCTGTGTTCCTTATTTTTTTCTGCCATTGTGCAGACAGGATGCTTTCAGTGAATCTATCTTTGAATACACTAATTCTTCTTTTGCTTATTCAAATCTGATAGCCCAAACACCAGAAGGGGTGGAGTAGGTTAAAAGTAACTCCAGTTGCGATAGAGTTCTCCACTGAGTTTCAATCATATTCCTTTCTCCATTAAACATTCAAGTGTCTGCTCTAAATATTTGATAATCTTCCAGAGTTCTCACAGAGTTGACTTTGACAGCTTTCGCCATCCTATTCAGGGGTTCTGTTGCAGGATGGACTCTTGGCGCTTCATCCACTACTATTTGTTCTCTAGCATTCTTTCCATTCTTTGAAAACATCTCCCAAGTAACTCGGAGAGAGGAAGACAAACACCAACTATCCTCAGTTGTATGTGGAGTCTTGAGCGTCTGACTCAGAGAAGCAGAGGGTGGGATAATGGTCTCTAAAGGCCAGGAGGTGCAGGAAATAGACAAGATGAATAAATCAAGGCTGTAAAAACAAGAAGCAGGGAGTTATTTTTGAGATGTAGTATACTGCACAGTGTTTATTGAAAAAAACAATGTATTATACTTTTCAATATCATCAAGAAAGTACATTTTAAATGTTCTCATCATACTAAAAAGATAAATATTTGAACCAATGGATGATTTAATAAGCTTGATGAATTTTACATTGAATTGATAAATTATAACATTATCTTGAAACCACTAAACTTTCCAATTTCAAGTAAAATAAAATACCCCCTACTATATCTTGTTTTAACCTAAATTTATTTGAGAAATATCACCTTTGTAATTATTTGTGGTGTATTACATTTGAAAACCATTGTAAATAACACCATGGTGAATATCTTTTGTGGCCAGAGTTTTCATTGGCTCGTTCCCAAGGGTGGTTTCTAGATAAGGAAGCTGCATTTTAGGAATAGAAAGGTTGGAATCCTAGAGTTATGTAGACTTTGGGTGCCGTTAATTTTGATGTGTGATATTTCTATTCATTTCCAAGTTTTTATAATAAAGTTTATGAAATTAATTAACTTTGGCAGAGAGGAAAATTTCCAGAACCTCAATTATTGATATATCAGGAATAAAATCTCCCATTATTAGGGTTTTATGTGAGGCATTTGAGTGGACTAGAAGTATTCATTCAAATGCAACACATTTTATTCCTAAAGCAGACCATTTCCAAACCTCAGCTGGCATGTATGAAGGGTTTCTCAGGGGCTCCAACTGACCACGAGGGCTAGAGTTGTATATTGATCATGAACATCTCTACATCGGAGCCTATGGGAATGGAACTCAATGCTCTTGCCATGGGGGCTGTGTCCATGAATTCCAAACAATTCTCAGTCAGTCACAGACAAGTGAGCCAAAGGACCAGATTTATGCATCTACAAAGTACCAATAGGATAGGACATTAAAGAACGAAGATGGGATAGAGATGGTGGACATGCATGCAGACAGTAAGCCTTTTGTATGATTTGTACTTGGACCGTCAGCACAACATCTATAGGAGTCTTAAAGTACACCAGGCGGGGGTGGAGCACTCCTTTAGTGCCAGTACTCGGGAGGCAGAGGCAGGTGGATCTCTGTGAGTTCGAGGACAGCCTGGTCTACGGGAGCTAGTTCCAGGACAGGCTCCAAAGCTACAGAGAAACCCTGTCTCAAAACAAACAAACAAACAAACAAACAAATAAATAAATTGGTCCAGGCTCTATTTCTTTCCTTAGCAACCTTCTTTTGAGTGCTTCTAATCTCACTTCCTATCAGCTAGGCAAGATACAAATCTAATTCTTTTTGTAAAGAAAAATCATGTTTTCAGTCATACATTTGTCTATAACTTTGTCTAACTTTTATAGTTTATCTCTTTTAGTGTATTGGAGCTTTTTATATTTTAGTTTACCACCTTTTCTCTTGCTTGACAAAGCCAACCACCAACATAAGCTGGATTGGAAGACTCATTCCATGACCAACTGGGATTGGTTTTGATATTCAGGTCCCCTAGAGTCTTCCATTTTAGTACTAGAACATAATACAGTTTAGTTGAATATTAAAGATAAATCATGTTTATGAATAGGTCAACTTTGAAGTGCATTCCCTTCTTTTAAGTGTTGCACAGGATTTGGGATTCTATATCCTACTTCTAAGCAAATTTTTTCTGAAACCAGGGATAATTCTGAGTCTGGGGAGAGAGTCTACCACTGGGAAAACACAACCAGCTATCGCACGCAGTCAACCTGCAAAGGGGCCTCTGCCTCAAGGTTCAAGATGGTTCTGTACAGCTGCAAATGTTGTGAACCAATGTATTTCAAGACTAACCTTAGAACTCCAGAGAAGATATAATGTGGTCTAGAGTTGCTTCGATGTTTTTGAAGCCGTTCTTTCTAAATAATAGTCAAAGATCGAATTTCTCATTATTTTCCCTAAAATAAAATCGATATGTTGATAAATCCTGAAGTATGACTAGGAAGTGACTCTTAGTCTCATTATACATGGTCTGACTATTACCAACTCCTCCCCTCCACTTTTTCTAGCTCTGACCTGACCGTTAGTATGAAGCTCAAATTATTTTTTCCAAGGGCACTCTGTGTGAGAGAATGAATGGTGATGCCTCCCTAGAGAAGGAAGGCATCATTTGCCCAACAGAAAACAGTCTATTCCTATTTATTCATTCATCCATTATTTATGAATTGCCCTATATACATCAGGAACTGGGCTGCATGGTGATGAAAGAGGTGTGTATTATTTTCTAAGACTGAATGTCAAAGCAGAATCCTGGGTCAGCACGCTCTCTCTGGAAGAAACCATGAAGCCCCTATCTGGGGCTATTTTTAACCATGCAAACTGATCCGTCAGCTCCATGGAAATGAGAACACATCTTTTGTGCTTATCCAGTTTGTGTTCTGCTTCACTTCTAATGCTTCTTTTAATTTTTGTCTTTTCACGTAGCTGTTTTGGAAAAAGATGCATCAACTTCAGTCTGAAATGTGGAAGGCGCGTTGCTTAAAGTAAAAACCTCTTTTTTTTTTTTCTTAAAGACCACTTTCCTTTTGGGCCAGGTGTTCCAGGAAGCAATTACTCAGCCTAATGTGTATTTACTGATAATTATTCTAGATAACCCGTAAGAAAGGGTTGCGTTTCGTCCTTTAATTCTCCAGTGTCTGGCAGGAGTACCACAAAGTTTAGGGAGGACCTGTGAGGGGCGGGCAGGGCTACATATGCTCCTAGAGAGAGCCAGCTTGCCGATCCAGGAAAATCCAAAATTCAGTTCTCGGAGTTTGTACCAAACTTTTATAGGAGTTCCTGGAATTAGGTTTCTGAAATCTTGGGTGGTTCATTCATCTTCAGAAATCACACCAGGAGTCACTGAATGGACTATCCCAGAGCAGTGGGAAGAAGTTGCCACAATTTGGTTCAACATGTCAAGCTAGGAAAATGGTCTGCGGTGAAGTGGCAGGGCTCTTCCTTCACAAATAATGCCCAGCGTGATGTTTTGCGTGTGTTGCATTTCAGAAAGTAAGAAAATGGCATCCTTTATCTCTAACTGGGTTCTGGAATTAATTTTCTCGTTTTTATTCACATCAGTATGTTCGTCCTCCAGTCCTCCAGCAGCATCCGTTTCATCAGTGCAGCCATGTACAAAGCTCCCACACAAAGAAACATTTGTTTCCTTAAAGAGCAGGGTACATAGGGCATTATTGCTATTTTGTTACCAGATAAAGTGCCTTGTTGTACATGAGAACGTAATATTGAAGATGCTTATAGGGGGCCTGCACTTGGTTTTTAAAAATTATTCCACAGTAGAGTTTTCAAATTGGCTTTAAAACTCCAAAAACCCTGGGATGCATGAATACTTTTTTATTGTTTTCATCTTCCTGGATGGGGTGGGTTACTTATAGGAACTTCAGACTATAAAGAATTTATAAACTATTTTTTCATGCAGACCTGGTTTAATAGGACAGCAATAACACCATATAGAGCAGATACTCTCCACAATGAAGTTCATCAGCCTTAGGGAGGCAGGATAAATTCACCGAGTAACTTATACTAACACTAAAGAGATATGATGCCCAGAAATAGGGATTTATGTATGACTTTTATCTCATAAGGGAAGAGTATAGGAAAATAAGAGTATTTTAACAGAAATTATTTTGATTACAGGGTGATTCTATACTGATCTCAAGATCATAAGAAAATCACAATGGTAAATACTGATGGATAAATCAGGAAGCTGAATTGAACATCTTGGCCACCGAGAATAGGTGACAACGGTGACAATAATAATGCCTGTACAAGTGACTTCAGAAGAGCAGGTATGAGTATTGATTCAATGTATTAAGTAATTAAAAGGTCCTTGAAAATCAGGAGTTGTTTGCTGTTTCAGTGCAAGCTCAACAATGCAAGATAAATGGCTGGATGAATGTTCCTAACCTAAGAAAGAAATCAAAGTGTACCTCCAATAAAGCACAGAGGTAACGGTGCCACCTGCCAAGTCCAGGAATCTTTCCTGTGGCATCCAGAGTTCCCATATTAGCTCCAACTGTAAGGAACACCCAGTTTGTGAGATCACAGCTTCAGAGCAGGTTCCTGACAAAATGAGATCTAGATAGAGTAATTATTAACTGCTTATCAATGAATAGATTCATTAAAATGTTGAGTTGAGAGTTATTAATGGAAGGATCAAAATGTAAGCTGAAGGAAACCCACGTCTTCCTCCACAGTGTCTACTCAGTTGCAGGAGGCTTCGTACCAACACATGTTCACTGGCAAGCTGTTTTCTTACAGGTCAATGGCCATTTTCAGGGGATTCATAAATTACAGATTCCTGAACAGAAGCATACTTGTATCGAATAACTTAAGCATTGTTTTTGAATATGCCATTTTATGACTTTCTAAGAGAATGTTTTAGGTTCAACTCCATCTGGATCAAGGTAGAGTAATCATTAATTACTGATCAATGGATTCATTAAAATGTTGAGTTGAGACACTGGTAGGTCT
The DNA here is from genome assembly GCA_001685095.1 of Ellobius talpinus. NCBI lineage: Eukaryota > Metazoa > Chordata > Mammalia > Rodentia > Cricetidae > Ellobius > Ellobius talpinus. The sequence goes on from LOJH01052321.1 coordinate 7,593, forward strand.
ACATTATTAGTATAAGTGGCTAATTTATAATCAGTTTCTTAATTTTCATTTATGGTCAAATGTCATTATCTACTAAATATAAATTATGAAATCTCAGTTTTACTCTGAATTTTCTTCAAAATGTATGTTATTTGTCAAAGATCAAGTTCTATTTCGTTTCTGTTGACTTACTCTAAGGCCCAAGTAGAGTTTAAAGCTTCGCTTGTTGGCTAGCAAATGTCAGAATATTGGAAAGTTAAGCCGTCATCATGTTTTAGCCTTCAAACAGTGGGTTCTGTGTTTTCTTCCACCTTTCAATTAGAAAACAGATTTATTTCAGAGCCCTGAGCATATGGTTGTCTCTCACATACTTTTTCCCAATAGGGAATTCTACAAATACCTGAAGAAACCTCCAGTTTTTGCCAAGTTTTATTTTATTTTCTTTATTTTTTTATGTGCAAGATATTGAGATAGCCCTACTTAATTTAACTTGGCCATCCCTTGGCCTGTGGAATGATCGCTAAAAATAGAGTGTCAACTCTAAGTGAAAAATAGTGATTTTGAATTGTAGGAAAAGAATAGACTCACCCATCTGTGCGAAGCTTGCTTGCTGTGGACTATTATTTTAAGGTGTGTTACATTTGTTCATGCTCTGGAACATTCCTTCAATGATGCAAATATGTGTTGTTTTTGTTTATGCTGCATTTGCTTAACTCTGTGAAGCTGTGGTTCTTTGCCTGTCTAAACACCTGATGGTCTAATAATGAGCTGAATGGCCAATTGAGAGGCAGGGGAAAGGATGAGCAGGACTGGCAGGCAGATAGGATGAATAGGAGGAGAAATCTGAATGAGGAAGGAGTAAGGTAGAGCAAGGCAAGGACACCGGGAGCCACCTAGTCAGTCATGGAGTAAGAGTGAAAATAAGAGATACAGAAGTAAGAAAAGGAAAAAAACCAGTGTACCCACACTGACGTCTAGAAGTAGCCCCCTGGGTTTAGTACGTACTCTAAGCTGAGGTCTAGAAATAGGTCCCTGGGTTTAGTTTGTACTCTAAGATGATACCTAGAAGGAATGCCCTTGGTTTAGTGTGTACTCTAACCTGACGTCTATAAAAAGTTCCCTGTATTTAGTGTGTACTCGAACATGACATGGAGAAAGCGGTTCCTGGGTTTAGTGTGTATTCTAACTGACAACTAGAAAGAGAGCCCTGTGTTTAGTATGTACTATTAGCTAATGTATTGAATGAGCACCCTAGATTTAGTGTGCACTCTAAACTGACTTCTCAAAGGAGATCCATGTGTTTAGTATGGACTCTAAGCTGACATCTAGAAATGGCAACTCGGTTTTAGTGTGTACTCTAGGGTGACATCTAGAAGGAGTGATTTGTGTGAAGTATGTACTCTAAGCTGACACCTAGAAGGAGTGCCCTGAGTTTAGAGTGTACTCTAACTTGACATCCAGAAGAAGGGTTCTGGGTTTAGTGTTGACTCTAAGCTGATGTCTAGAAGGCTTGCCCTGGGTTTTGTGTGTACTTTAAGCTGACATCTAAAAGGAGTGCTTTGGCTTTATTGTGTTATCTAAGATGACATCTGGAAGGAGGAGTTGGGTTTAGTGTATACTCTAAGCTGACGTCTAGAAGGAGTGCCCTGGGTTAGAGAGTATTCTAAGCTGAGGTCTAGAGGTAGTGCCCTGGGTTTAGTGTGTACTCTACGCATACGCCCAGAAGGAGCGAATGGAGTTTAGTATGTACTCTAAGGTTACATCTAGAAAGAGAACCATGGATTTAGTGTGTATTCTGATATCTAGATGGTGAGCCCTGTGTTTAGTGTGTACTCTAAGTTGACAACTACAAGAAGCTCTCTGGGTTTACTGTATACCCTAGGTTGACGTATAGAAGGAGCACTTTGGTTTTAGTATGGACTCTATGCTGACATCTAGAAAATGGTCCCTGTGTTTATTATGTACTCTACGCTGACATATGGAAAGAGCACCCTAGATTTAATATGACCTCTAAACTGACTTTTAGAAGGTGATACCTGTCTTTAGTATGGACTCTAAGCTGACGTCCAGAAGGAGCACACCGGGTTTCATGTGTACTCTAAGTTGATGTCTAGAAGGAAAGAAAGCTTTGAGTTAAGTGTGTAATCTAGGCTGACATCTGGAAGTAGTGCACTGGGTTTAGAGAGTACTCTAACCTGACATCTAGTAAGATGAGGTCTAGAAGAAGCACCCTAGGTTTCATGCGTACTCTCAGCTGATGTGTTGAAGGAACACCCTGGCGTTAGTGTGTATTCTAAGCTGACAACTAGAAGGAGTGCTTCGGGTTGACTGTGTACCCTAAGCTGACACCAACCTCTACTGAAAGTACAGCAAGTGTTATACACACAGCGCCAGCTACAGATTCTTCTGCCCTTTTATTCATTCAATAGCTGCTGTTGAGGACGTAGGATTTCCATGAGTCCTCCATACCAAGGCAATTTATTTATACGCCCTGGATATTCCTTCTGGTTTAAAAAGTGCTCTGGTAGGCTGAGAAATGTCTTGCATTTAAATCTCTTCCTTATAGTTATAGTCAAGTGTTTTTTACCCTTTCTATGCAAAATAGAATGATTGAATAGCAAGCACCAAGGCTGAGATCATCTTATTTTTTTAAAAAACAATTTTTTTTAAAAAAAGTATCTTTTTTTCATTTTAAATGCCAAATCCAGTTCCTACTCATTCTGTTCCTCCCACTCCCTCTAATCCCCCCATCTCACCCCCATCCATTCCTCAGAGAGGGTAAGGCTTTACATGGGAAGTCAACAAAGTCTACCACATTGCTTTGAGGCAGGACCAAGGCCCTCCCCACTATATCTAGGCTGAGCAAGGTATCCCTCCAAGTAGAATGGGTTCCAAAAAGGCAGAACAAGAAGTAGAGATAAATTCTGGTCTCACTGCCAGCGGCTCCACAGTCTTCCCCAGTCATACAACTGGGGCACCCACATTTAGAGTGCCTAGTTTGGTCCTATGCTGGTTGCCTCGCTGTCAGGCTGGAGTTGGTGAGCTCCCATTGGCTCAGGTAAGCTGTTTCAGTGGTTTTTCCCGTCATGCTCTTGACCTCTTTGCTCATGGTCTCACTCCTTCCTCTCTTCAACTGGACTTTGGGAGCTCAACCCAGTGCTCAACTGTGGATCTCTGCCTCTGCTTCTATCAGTTATTGGATGAAGGTTCTATGATGACAATTAAGATAGTCATCAGTCTAACTACAGGTACCCTCTCCACTCTTGCTTAGTCTTATCTGGGGTCATCCATGTGGATTCCTGGGAATTTCTCTGGTGCCATGCTTATTAATAGCCCCATAATGGCTCCCTCAATCAAGACATCTCTTTCCTTGTTCTCTGACTTTGTCCTTCCCCAACTTGACCATCCCATTCCCTCAAGTTCTCCCTACTCCCCTTCCCCTTTCTCCACCCCTTCTGCCTTCATTTCTTCCCCCACCCCCACACTCCCAGTTTCCTCAGGAGATCAAGTCTATGTCTCATTCCCAGGGGGATCTGTGTGAAAATGTTTCCCTCGGGGTTCTTCTTGTTACTAAGCTTCTCTGGGGTCATGGACTATAGGTTTCTTATTCTTTGTTTACAGCTAATATTCACCTATGAGTGGGTAAATACCATGCTCATCACTCTGGGTCTGGGTTACCTCATGCAGGATTTTTTTCTAGTTCCATCCATTTGCATGCAAATTTCAAGATGTCATTGTATTTCACAGGTGAATAGTACTCCATTGTATAAATGAACCATATTTTCTTTATCCGATCTTCAGTTGAGGGGCATCTAGATTGTTTCCAGGTCTGGCTATTGCAAATAATGCTGCTATGAACATAGCTGAACAAATGCTTTTGTAGTATGGTTGAGTATCCTTTTGGTATATGCCCAAGAGTGGTATTGCTGGGTCTTGCAGTAGTTTGATTCTCAATTTCCTGAGAAACCGCTACACTGATTTCCAAAGTGGTTGTACAAGTTTGCATTCCCACCAACAATGGATAAGTGTTCCCCTTGCTCTGCATCCTCTCCAGCATAAGCTATCATTGGTGTTTTTGATCTTAACCATTCNGTATCTCAGAATCATTTTGATTTGCATTTCCCTGATGGCTAAGGATGTTGAACATTTCTTTACGTTTCTTTTAGTCATTTGAGATTCTTCTGTTGAGAATTCTCTGTTTAGATCTATACCCCTTTTTAACTGGATTATTTGATATTTTGGTGTCTAATTTCTTGAATTCTTTATATATTTTGGAGATCATTTCTCGGTCTGATGTGAGGTTGGTGAAGGTATTTTCCCATTCAGTAGGCTGCCTATTTGTCTTATTGACTGTATCCTTTGCCTTACAAAAGCTTCTCAGTTTCAGGAGGTCCCATTTATTTATTGTT
>LOJH01052322.1:0-12369 GCA_001685095.1 Ellobius talpinus
CGTGCGGGAGCCGGGCAGGACGAAAAGCAGGCCCGCTCCCCTATCACTACACTTAGCTACTGTTCTAGCACCTTGCTTGTCTGCTTTCTGCTCTGATTGTAATGGACTAACCGTCTAAAATTATAAGCAAGCCTCTAATTAAATGCCCCCCATTTTTTTTGTAAGAGGTGCCCTGGTCACTGTGTCTTTTTACAGCAATGGAACAGTAACTAACACACCCTTCACATGGTGTTGTGCCTGAGGTCATGGAAAGACTGCCTCCATTGTCAGACTGGTTTGCAGGAGCCCTGATCATGTCTGACATGGGTTCTCAGCACTAGATTGAGTCCATAGCCTCCCCAGGTCCTGAGATACTTGCATCATTTGGTCCAGGATGTGCAAGTGCTAATGATTGTTCAGATGTTTTATCCACTACTCAGAGTAAGTGGAATAATGCTGAAGCCACCACCAAAGCATTCCAAAACTAGGTAAAGTTTCACTCACAGAAAAAGACCAGCAAATGAGTTAATGGCGTTGAGGGACCAACAGTAAGAGTCTCCCATAAGACTTGCCTTCAACATAGGAAGGATGTGTGCCTTGTAAGCACCCTCCCTTGCAGACCAGTGGTGTATACACTGTTTGCCCCACAGCTACAGGAGGCTTTCATCTTCCCCTTTTCCTCAGAGTGGGGAGGCAAACAATCCAGACATCAAGGAACAAAGCCAAATACTACAAAAAGCTAATGGACTATTCACTCCAAATGAGAACTTTAAAGAGGCACTTTATATGCAGAAAGGACCCAAGCCAGTACCAATGTTCTTATAAGCAGAAAAACAAAATCTACAAATCAAGTTGTAGAGAAAGGGTATCATCATGTCCCTTCATATATTCTGAGCCTGTGTGTGATTGTGGAGGACTTCGTGAGACATCCTGCTTTGTCAGTAACAAACAACAGTCCTAGGCTGGCCTAATAACCATTCAAAACCTCACCCAGACCCGGCCTAGGTTCTTCTCATTTGTCTTGTTTGCTGTCTTGCTGATGTTCCCTGGATGAGCAAGCTTTTCCTAACTCACACTGTGGCTGGCATTCAGAATACCACTGGGACCAAAGGCAGTGGGTTTTTCTCTCTGTGTCTCAGGGGACGAGGTGGAGATCCTCCTAGCAATGCATCTGTCTTCTAGCTTGTGCTCAGAGTGACACATATCACAGTCCTTCCTGGCTGTTCAGGGACGGCTGGACTGAAGGCGCTCCAGTGTCTGCTATGCTTCTCTCACTTTGTGCGCTGCTGTCTGGCAACAGAAGCGCTCATGAGAACCCCTGCACTTAGACTGCAGGGTCCTGCTCTGACCAGGTGCAGAGTGGTTAAATGATGTACACAGCATCCAGAGCCAGCAGTGGCTTAGCTGGGAGGAGAGTGGTCAGATCACAGGACATGATAGTTTGTATTTACATGGTGCTTTGACTCTCGGAAGGAGTGTACAAAGTCTGGTCATTCAGCCTTCACAGTGCCACTCCCATGTCACACTTGTGGCATCGAGAATTAACTTTTCCACTTCATAAGGTTCAGCACTGTCTTTTGTTCCTGAGTTCGGGACCACCTCTGCATTCCATAGGTACATTCAAGATGAACTGATAAGCGTTGTGAATTGAGAAGATTACATGGACTGTCACACAAAGCAACGTGACCACGGAGGCAAGTGAAGGCAGTGACACTTGGATAATAGCGCAGAGAACTCCTGCTTCAAGAAGCCATTGGCTCCAAGTATGGGCTCTGGATAGACATCTTTTAGGGGGACAGTGGGTATAGACTATGCCTGTTGCTGCTCATCTACCTTAATAAGGGTCTTCGCCTTGTTACGAGGATTAGGAAAATGTTACAGTGGTGGTTGGCACTGTCAGTGGGAGCATTATTGGGATTTCCACCACAGCTGAGTTCGCTGTGTCAGCTTTCTAGCCTCCCCCTTTTATCCAGCATCTTTTGTTTATAGATCCTGGACCCTATGCAAGGTCTGCTTAATCATAGCCTCTAGTTGGAGGCTGGGAATTTGCATTTTATTAAATGTCCTTGGCAATTCTGCAAATTGGCTGAGGGAGCCAATTCTCCAACCTGCCCTGGAGCCAACTTAAGCTAACGTTCCATGCCATGGTCCGACTTCCCCCTCTCCAGCTGCTCTGTTCTCTGGCTACACTGTCCACTGTAGCTGTCAATGCCTATTTCCTCATCTTTTTTTTTTTTAGAAGGAGCTGTTGTTCCCCCCAAGCACATCTGGCCTTTCCTGAACCCTGGCTGTACAGCTCTTTCTTCCCCTTCCACTATAGGCTCTCTCCAGTCTCTTCTTTTTCCTCTGACATCTTCTCCACCTCTTCTTCTTTATCTAGCAGACTGTGAGCCATGGCTGGGATTTTGATGAGGAGGCCATGGTACTCCTTCAGCAGTCATTTCTGCCTGGAATCTTCTACTGTCTTCCACTTCTGGGCAAATTTTCTTCTGTACCAGTTCAAGACCACACCTGACTCCTCCAGACCTGTGTTGTGCATTTGGTCCTATCCCAGTGCTTTCCACTTTGCCTGCTCGTGCAGGATGTGAGTCTCCTCCCTATGGCTATCGCTATGGTTGAAAATGGCTCAGAGTGATCTCTGTCTGTGGTCTGGCTGCTCAGCCAGACCGCTGACCTCATCCCTGCACTTGAACATGATGGTCCTTGCTATGGGTTGAAGAGAATTCTTATCTGAACTGGGAAACTCTTCAGTGGCAAGGAAGTCAGAGATGAGGCTGGAGATACAGTCTCAAGTGATAAACCTTTCCTGGAGATGTGGAATGAGGACAAAGGCAGCCAAGAGACAGACACTCCTGGACTTCTGCAACCATCTCTTCCAACTTGTAGGCTTATTTGACTCTCCTCACTATTGGGTTTTCACTCCCTTCCAGTCCTTCCCTTGTTTTGTCCTTTGCTGCAAGGGGTTCATAGTAGGAGGATAGTGGCAGGGGTGGGGATGGGGGTGGGATGTTATAGTGACATCCTGTCATTGGCATAGGAAGCCCACAGGCATGGAGCTTCCACGGGGTGGGGGGAAGTCTTCTGTCTTCCCACATTGCTTTGTTCCTAAAGGAAGAGAGGGCACAGTGACTTGTCCCAAGGAAAATTTATTATCTCTTATTTCTTCAGTGTGACTCTTCTCTAATCATTAAAGCCAACAGTTTCTGTAAGAACAGACATCGGACCTATGCTTCCACGTAGTCTTCCAGTTGACAAATACCTACTCAGATAGATTCTGCCTGGGGCCTTGGGACAGGGGTACAGGCAACAGGCATGGAGAGGGGAAAGACAGAGCCAAGCCTGTGACTTTCACAAGGTCCGCGGCAGTGCAGATCTCTGGGAATGGATCTCTAGTAGAATTAGGCAACTGATGGAATAAAAGGTAATGGGGGAATTACACATCAAACTCAAGGCCCAGAAGATCTCAGGAAATCCTCGTCGGATGTGTACCTGGGAGAAGCATCCTGGCAGAAGAAGCCCTATGACCAGTCATGAAGGTCAGGTGGGCTGGTCACCAGACAGATAGGTGAGGTGGCTCTCTAGGTGGAGTAGGCCTAGGTTGCAGGGTTTGGGACGGTTCTGATGTATTTGCACAGTAAACAGTGTTTCCTTAGAGTGAGCCTGGGATTTCTGAGAAGGGAAGTGTATGAGAAAGCCTGAGATGCTCAGGGCAGGCCAGGCAGCTCCATGTCCTAGGCACACAGGGTGAGATCTGATGTGACTGAGGGCCACACTGAGCCAAATCATGTTTGGAAGCTGAGTTTCCCCTCCTAGATCAGAAAGATCTCAACACTGCAGCTTGGGAGGAATGGGTGGTGGCCATAACATCCTGGGGAAGGTAGATAGTGCAGGAATGGACTACTCGGTGGTGACCATTTCTGGTGGCATGAAGAATAGGTAAGATCTGCTTGGTGCAGGGAGGCTGTTTATGCTTCTGTACACTGATTTCTGTGGCTAGGAACCCCTTCAGCCCAATGTTCATTTCCACTATTCTGTCTAATGTGCATTGTGTAAGAGCAAGCCATCTAGGGATAATATAACAAACTATAATCTATGCTCCAGAAAAAGAAGGAAGTAAGGGGAACATACACAGAGGACCACAGAACCGTGGAGAATATCTTAGGAGATGTTATACCACTTTTTTAAACACAGTAAGGACCGAGCACAGCCTTGTTTATAGCTAGTGCTTTGTTTTGTCTTGTTAATGAATTTCAGGATAACGGTTGGAAATCTAATTAAGTTCTTTGAAAGTTGTGGTTTAGCTGTTTTCAGTTGTGCAACGTTTTGAGCTTCTTCTTGGGACCAGAAGACATCCTGGCGTGTTAAACAGTTGTTATGAGGCCTTTGATTAGGTGATTGCTCCATCCCAGTCAGGAAGTATGTGTGTTGGGCTTTGGTTTTTGGTAAGAATATATCCTTGGGATAGTATGTTGATCATGCACAGTCTCAGAGGTGGAAATCACATTACTGTCTTTATGGTGTCTTTTAAGGGATGTTGAAATGTGCGGGTGACAGGGCATGTAAGGAACCAGATGGAAATCATCCAGCTCCATAAAAACACTTACTGGAACTCAAAGGCTCAAGGCCAGGGCCTGGACAAAATTAATCATCTGTATTCTTTTCCCTCATCATTATGGATCTTCCTTTTCTTTCAGAACCATTGATCCATCAAAGAATAACTGAAAATATTGTGACAAAATAGTATCATTTTCGTTCTCAGTAAGAGGACAAGAAAGACCACCCAAGTGGAAAGGAAACAATTAGCCATTTTAATTATCAACAGTACATTGCCAATGATGCTTAACTATGTTCTTGTGGTAACGTTATGTACTGATATGGTTAAAGTGAATATAATAGTTTTTCTTCTCTTTCCTTTTGGCAGGGCATGGTAGGGGAGGGTGGCTGGAGTTGGGAAGCTGCTTGTTGGAACAAAAAGGACTCTAAGACAGTCACAAGAATCAAATCGCAGACATGTCTCCAAGCAGAAGGTGAGCTTGATGTCTGGCTCCGCTAGTTCTCTCAGGGCCATTGTAGCAATTCGACATGAACTAAAGCTCTTTATATAACAGAAATTCACTTTCTTTAATACTGGAAAGCAAAGTTCAAATTCAGGTGTTTCCAAGGCTGCATTCCTGCTGATGTCTCTGGGGGACAATCTTCCCTTGCCTTTCCCTGCGCCTGCTGGCTTCAGGAGCTCTGGTGCTGAGTGCTTAGAGCTCTGACTACCATCTCTCTAGCGCATGCTCATCTCCTCTGCATGGCTCCACATCTGAAACCTCCTCTTAGAGGCACAGTGTGAATCTGGGTCAGTCTCTGAGATCTTTAGCCCTACGCACAGGGTTCTTACACATGCACAGACTCCTTGGGACACAACACCAAAGGTGCACCGTCTGCTGGCACAGGGTGAGACGCAGCACGTCCAATAGACAGTGGAGCAGTCTCCTGAATTCCGTGTGAGTAGATGAAGCTGTAGAAGTCCCTGAGTGTCCTTGGAACAAAAGGAGTTGTATAATTTACTGGAGAGAATTTGTAAATTTGTTTTTCAAAGCATGGTGCATTCTGAAATCTTATCAACAACTTTCCCAACAGATTTAAAGGCTGAGAATTAGATTGACCAAGAGAAAACAATCTGCAAGAGACAGTCATTCCAAACAGCCCTTGCTACTCTTGTTTTCTTCTGAGATACAGAACACGTTGAACTAGTCTAGTTGGACATTTGAAAATATTGAATCTCTGAAATACTGAAGGATTATAGAGTAAAGAAATGCCCTTTAAAGCAAGTTTTCCTAAACAAACCCGAGACATCCTATATAAATATTATACATGTTAGTTCTTAAAGATGTTCCAAGGAGGCTGAGTTCTTTTTTTTCCATATGGGACATTAAATCCTAGAATGCCTAGGATTATGAATGAAAAATCAGCTCCTTCAACAACTGCAAAGCGCCTCTGTTTTCTTCTGCTGAGAAAACAACCACTCATGTGCTCGGCTCACTCTCCTGCAGTGTTTGAGACAGACCTAGAGAAATTACAGGCTTCCCCTTTTCAGAGGAAGCAGCAAGAATAAAATCATGTCAGCACCATTTCCCAATTTCATTTTTAATTGGCTAGTGTGCCATTGATCACTGGAGAGGAAGTGAGTAAATGAGGTTTGGTTTGGGCTTAGGAACGTGCATTATTACTTTGTGCATTCGTTTCTATCAATTCCCACCATCCACCTGAAATTTATTAGCATAATGTGGTTACAGATCTATCTGCAGGGCTTAACGATGGAAATTGAAACTCTGTGATGATTTATTTAGTTGAAAGTTACCGGAGCGTTCGTAAAGCTGTCAGGATTACAAGAGAAACCACATGAAGAAAATGCTTGCGCTACTTGCTCTTAAGTGGGTATTCAAACATCGTCAGCGCTCTTATCCACAGAAAGCTTCTCTAATTTATAAGCTCCTGGACGAGGGATGACGGTAGCTGTTGGTCCAGAGGAAAGTAGCTTGTAAGAATGACATTAGGAAGAGTGATTGTGTGTTTTAACACATAAATCAGGAAATAGGACAAAAGAATTCCCCTGATTTGTTAATTTACTTGCCTCTTAAATGGTATCCCCAGTTAATAAATCATATAGAAAACATTAAAAATAAAAAAGCACAAATCTCTTATTCAACAAGCAGTGTATACCACTTTTATGACCAGCGTGGTTTTAGTGGTCAATGGGAGAAAGAACTTGCAGATAAAGCAAGTGTCTGTAGATGGAATTCAATCACTTTGCCAACAGGTGTTTATCGAGTGCCTTCTACAGACCAAGTATGGGCTCTTGTCGATGCTCAGCCACTTCATAGCCACATACATCTGTGATTGCAACCGCTTGGGGACTCAGATGGCTCTGAGCGCTGTCCCTGGGGTTTCTGGGAGTGCTCAGAAGTCTGCCACGAGTCTCTTGACCCTTCTTGGTTCTTTATGTCTGAGCTAACTATGCTTGAGCTCTGTAGACTCGAGTCCCAGGGCACAGAAGTAGCAGATTTGGGCTGAAATTTTGCTCTCATTTCCCTGATGCCTCCATAACCACAGGCTCAAGCTAGTGGATTGTAGGAATCGACATTAGAAATTTATATTACTACATGGTGTCCTAGGAGTAGGCCCTGTGACCTAGGACTGGCAGTACCATTGCTGCGAGCACTCTGGGTCACAGTGTTCAGCTAGTTCGTTATTTTATTCTCCCTGTGACCATGACCTCTCCCTGCAATTGTATCTTCACATGCCATTCTAGTGGTCTCTGGTCTCCTTACACAACCTCAGGATATCAGTTCCTTTCATGTACTAAGCACCCCTGAAATCTGCACCCACTAGGCTGAGATATGCATAGGTGTAATTTTAGGTTTTTTTAAGCTGAAAATAAAATTCTTTTTCATACAATATAGTCTGACCATGGTTTACCTCCCCCAACTCTTCTCAGATCCTGCCCAGCTCTCCACCACTTCTTCATGCCTTCTTTTTGTCTATCTTAGAAAATAAACAGCCAGCTGGGTGGTGGTGGTGCACACCTTTAATCCCAGCACTCGGGAGGCAGAGGCCGGTGGATCTCTCTGAGTTTGAGGCCAGCCTGGTCTACAAGAGCTAGTAAGAGCTAGTTCCTGAAAGACTCCAAAGCTACAGAGAAACCCTGTCTCGCAAAACCAAAACCAAACCAAAACAAAACAAAAACAAACAAATAAACCCCCAGAATTTAGAAGCAAAAAGAAAAAAACATAGGAAACACCACATCCACACCCACATACACACACACTAAAATACAAAATCAGAAACCATAATATCCAAGCAAAATACCAATAAACAAAAACTGCCCAAACAAAGCAATCTGACACAGAAGTTTTCAAAAATACCAGTGAGTTAGCTTTGTGTTGGCTACTTACTACTGAGTATGGGACCTACCATGAAGTGGGGTTAATATACCCAGTGAGACTCCACCAGAGCAAAAAATAAATAAATTTTCTTTGCAAGGGGATGTCAATTAGAGATAGAAAAGAGATTTTACCTGAGGAATTTGGGGCTGGTGGGCTTGGGAATATAACCACTAGGCCCAAACTAAATAGCATGAAGTTCAAGGCAGAGCAGCCAGCCAGCAATTTACAGAAGTAAACACACAGATGAACTAGCAACCAACCACAAAGGCAAAATCCAAATGCTGATATGGCTCATAGAAAGAAATGAAGTTGAAGTCTGGGGACAGTAATTAGAAACATGAGTTTTGTGGCAAAGATAAATTAACTGACAAAGAACTAAATGATCTATATCCAGATCTTCAGGATGGAGAATTACAGCTTACATGTGGTTTACCATTCAATACACAAATATCGAACTTCTCTGAAGCAGTGTGCTGGGCAGTGGTGACCCAGGGGTGATTCAACTGGCCTTTCAGTAGCTTCTGGTTTCAGAAAGTGTCAGAAAGATAGGGCCTGGAAAGATATGACACTTCTTTACACGTGTCCTGTGGACTAAGAATAGATTGGTACCTAGCCCAGTTGTCATCAGAGAAGCTTCATCCAGCAACTGATGGAAACAGAGGCAGACCCACAGTCAAACATTAGGCGGAGCCCAGGGGATCCTGGAGAAGACAGAGAGAAAGGGCTGTAGAGGGATGGTCAAGGATACCACAAGATACCTCACAGGATCAACCAACCTGGGCTTGCAGGGGCTCACAGAGACTGAACTGCCAACCAGAGAGCTTACATGGGACTGACCTAGACCCTCTGCAATATGTTACAGTTGTGTAGCTTGGTCCTTTTGTGGGACTCCTAACAGTGGGAACAGGGGCTGTCTCTGTCTCTACTGGCTTTTGGGACCCTGCTCCTCATACTGCTTTTCCTTGCCCAACCTTGATACAAGGGAGGGCGCTTAGTCTTACTGAAACTTGATATGCCATGTTTTGTTGATACTCATGGGAGCCCTGCCCTTTCCTAAACAGAAATAGAGGAGGAGTGTATTGAGGGATGGGAATAGAAGGGGATAAGAGGAGGAAGAAGAAACTGAGACCAGGATGTAAAATAAATGAATAAATTAAAAAAGAAAAAAACCTAAATGGACAACCAAATAAAAAAGAATGGCTTTTCTACCTTTAAATGGGAAGAGACAATCCAAAAGAATAACTTCTGACCCAAGAAAATATATGAACTTCAAATTTCAATATTTGTGAATAAAATATTATGGGAATACCTCCAAGCTTATACATCTTTGTGTTACTGTCCATGGCTGCCTTGGGGACAGAGACTACATAAGCCACACATGATAGAAAACTCAGTGTCCTTATGCCCCTGGGACAAGAGAGTGGGTGACATAAGAAGTATAAAACTTACACAAAAACATGGAGGTAAAGATGTCCTCAAACGTATTTCTGGAGCAGAGTGGGAGGTTGTGAAGGAGGTGTAGTTTACACTTTCCTGATTCTCTCTGAAACCAAAATACAACCAATGTAAGAGACTTGAGAATTATGGTTCTTCATTGGCTATCACCTATACAAGAACCCAGAAGGAGCAAGATAAAGAAATGAGCATTCTGTAATATACTTACTTTATAAGCAGTAGCAACAATACTTCAACTTATTCGTCATTCTACTTTTTCCACACGAGCCCGACTTCTGCTGTCTTACCCACTGTCTCCTATGTGTTATTAAAACACTGTTTGGCCAAGATAGCCTACCCAAGATGGAGTTAAAGAGAAAGGGCTATGTATTAGTCATCTGCAAGGTATGCTTTCCAACCCTCAGCAAGCCCAGGGTCCTACAGGGTCTCTGTGGTGAATTTTCTAGTGTGGCCTGAGGAAAGGGTTCAAGGGTTCTCTTCGAGAGACTCCTTCCTCCTGGAACCTAGGACGGGGAGACGGGATTCTGATGCCAGTGAGAAAGGCTGTACTATCGAACATGGCCAGTCTCTTGACCCTCATTTGGCTGAGGATTGCTGAGGGAGGTAACAGATCCAGGACTCTTAAGCCCAGTTTTCCTTTTACCTTGGGGTTTGTCAGGTGAAAGTGCAAGCTCATCTTCTGATGGGGTCCACATGGGTTCAGGGAGAGAAGAACAGCACAGGGCGGGTTAGAACATCTTGTTTGTGTCCTCACGCTGCCTGCCAGCAGCTTTGCAACTTGAGGAGATTTACTTGTCTTCCACGCTCTGGCGATTTTTAAATGAGAAGAAGTAATAGCAGCTTTATCACAGGGTTATTGTGAGGATTAAATAAATTAGTCCATAAAAGCAATTTAGAATATCTGGCACACAGGTGGGTACTTAATGTTTGCAGTGATGATAGTAATGATGGTGGTGATGCTGGTGACGGTCATGAACATAGTGATGGTGATGATGCTAGTTAGTGACAGTGTGTTGACCATGGTGACGGTGGTAATGCTGCTGATGATAATGATGACCATGGTGACGGTGGTGATGCTGCTGNTGATAATGATGACCATGGTGACGGTGGTGATGCTGCTGATGATAATGATGACCATGGTGACGGTGGTGATGCTGCTGATGATAATGATGACCATGGTGATGGTGGTGATGCTGAAGATGATGGTGACCCTTTCGACTTTTCTCCTTTAGCGATACCAGAATCAACCCTAAACACTATTTAAGAATCTTGATAATCTAATTGCATCTTCCCCCACTCGAGGTCCTTTTCAGAGTTTTCTCCAGATCCCCATTATCATTCATTTATTGTCCTGCCTCTGTTCTGTCACCTTAATCCTGATTATGGTGACCTAACACATGATCACCTGTTTGTTATCAGTGTGAGCAGCACGGGGTGACTCAACACTACAGCAAACCCCAGTTGACCTGCTTTCTAACTTAGATCACCTGTCATTCCCTCTGCCTCAGAAGCAGAGGCCACCACAGGCTTGTCAGACTGAATTGAATTCTGTTCTTGCTCTGACAGTGATGAAGGTCCCATTCTCAAAGATGTATTGCTGTCTTAAATTAGCCTTGAGTTTGAGGGCTAGACAGGTATTCACTTATTTACGTTGAACTCCTTGGTGCCTTCCACCGGGCTGTTCTGCCCTAGGAAATGGTTTTATATCCCCAGCCTGAATGACACAAGGAATGTGTTATGATTCTTCAGGAGGATTGATCCTTATCCACAGTTTCCAGGGAGCCTTCTACCCTTGCTTGCTTCCTTATCTGTGGCTGACTAATTTGTTATTGACTCAGCGTCCTTCTCCTTGCACTTGGCTGCTCACCTCCATCACAGAGATGCTCGCAAAGGCCTGACTTTGGATTGTAGAGAGGCGGACGTTTCAGTTATCAATTTCTGTGTAACAAATGACCCTAAACTTAGCTGCCTGAAACAGCAAGCATCTGTTATCTCAGTTGCAGTGGACCAAGAGACTAGAAGTGGGATCCTTGGGTTAGAAGGACTTGGGATCTCAGAATGCTGCAAGTAAGATGTCACCCAGGAAAGCAGTCATCTGACAGGTAGAAGACACCCCAAGATCACTGGTTTAGATACTGGCTGGAGGCTTCAGTCTTTTGCCATGGTGGCCTCGCTACAGGTTAATCACACAATCTAGTAGCTTCCTCCAGGTGAGCAGAGATCCGTGAAGTGGCAACTACTGATTTTTATAACATGGTACGGACGAGGGGCACCTCTGTGCAGTGTGCTCATTCAGCTTACTAGTGCCATGGGGGAAAGGGTACACTGAGTCTGCCACAAGGGGAGGCTGGGCATCACAGTCTGCCCTCTGGTTTCTCATTTTCTCACCAGCGTCACAGGCAGCACACCTTCATTCCTGCCTGAGGCCCCAGCATTTAATATTTAAAAGATGATTCAGCTTGTATTAAACCAGACTGAGGAGATGTGGCTCCTCAGCTGTCCTTTCTTAAAGATAGTTCAACACAACTCAAGCACAGCGTCTCTTCACCTGAAACGAGAAAATCCACTTCTCCATCTGCTGCTGCACCAGTGGACAGTGCAGGGAACACAGAATAACCACCTTGGGCATTCCTGTCCATGAAGGAGAAAAGGGGAGTCATTGGTGCTTCAGAAACAGCAAGCCTACGTACAGTTGAAAGATTCAAACATTCTTTGGCTAAGTGTGGAAGTCTGGGAATAATTCTCCCTGGGCAAGAGGCTTTTGCTTCCTTTCTGAGTCTTCTATCTTTTTGTGTGTGTGCAGGTGATGGGTGGGCAGGTGCACAAGAGTGTGCAGGTGAGGGNTGGGCAGGTGCACAGGTGTGTGCAGGTGTGGGGCGGACAGGTGCACAAAAGTGTGCAAAAGGAGGGGTGGGCAGGTTCACAAGAGTGTGCAGGTGAGGAGTGGGAAGGTGCACAGGTGTGCGTGGGCAAGGGGTGGGCAGGTGCACAGGAGTGTGAA
>LOJH01052324.1:0-11561 GCA_001685095.1 Ellobius talpinus
CTTTTGTAGTATGATTGGGCATCTTTTGGGTATATTCCCAAGAGTGGTATTGCTTTAATTTTTAATTTTACATTAAGTAAAATTAATTTTTACATTAAGTAAAATCCGCCATCAAAACCATTTTTGAGTATTCATTTAGTTTACCCCTATGATGCTCACTAATTATCATGCATCCATCTGCACAAGGCTATCTTGGTGTCTGTGCCAGGTCTAACATTCTGTAATATACAGCAATGTGTATTTTCCTTTGCCATTTACTCAGCTATCTTCTAGAACAACTCTACCACATGTATGTTCAACTGCTTCCGTAAATAATGGTCTTCAAAACTAAGAAGGTTCTAACTTCTTAATCTGGAATTGAAGTGATTAAAAATAAATCATTCTTTCTCAAAAAAATTATACAGTAAGAAAGGACTAAGTCAAAATTAAACATAATACTGAGTACTTAACTCTAGGTGTGATGTGCTGCTTGGTGAACATATGTGTGCTCATTAATCTATTATTATAGGATCTAGCTGCTTTAAACATAAATACTGTCTCTCCAATAAAAATCTTCTAAATATGTATAATGTTAGAAATTCAATTTAATCCTCTTTTCATTGAGAAGCTACTATGTATTAGAAACTACTCAAATATGTGTCAGCAAAAGACACACAAACACACATTCACACACACATACACACAGAAGAAAAAAGAGGGAAAGAGGGATTTATGTATGAGTTTTAAAACATAATCTTGTAAAGTTTAGTCACCCAAAGTACTAATATTTCTATGAATGTCAAAATAAGCAAATCATTGCAAAATTCTTCCAGAATATGATTACATACCATTGCATGATTGATTGTCCTGGTATGAAGCACATTTGGGGACATCTGCAGTACTGGCTTGTAGCATAGTTGTCCTGGGGCTTAAGTGAGTTTTTGGTGTTTACCTTCTGGCATGCAGGTGTCTGTATTGCTTAATTTAATGCCAAAGGCACTCTTGTGAAACACAAAGGTTAGGAAAAGATATGGTAAACAGTAGGGTTGAAAGGCAAGCTAGTTATGTCAGGTGAAAGGCCACAGAAATCTATTTTAGCACCTGCAGAAGTATGTGGGTATTTATATAACAGTCTCTGGAGATTTATGAGAAATGTCAATGTAAGACACACTACCTTTTCTTCACTTGTTTCTTCCAGCCATCTGTTGGTAATATGTTCGGAGAGTGGATGATCTGACAAAGTAGGAAATACAACAAATGGTAAGGTTTCGAGCCTTGCATAGCAAAATGCAAAACAAAGATCAAAGTCCCAGGAAAAAACTGATGATTGGTTTTCTAAAAGAACAGCCCAAAGCAAGGAAAAAATCCCAACTTCTAAACAACCAGAATACCAGCAAAACATAAACAAAGTATGTTTATCTTATACCTACCACAGCATTTTCTTGTGTCCCTTTTCTAGTTAAGCGGTTGGGCAACAGACACACTACAATGGACATGCTTTAATTTTCTCAGAGTGAGAAACTATTTTGAAGTTCTGGTAATAGCTCTTGTGAAACCGAATTCAAGAAAAAAATCACATGGGCAAATGCGTAAATCTATGAAAACCCAACATACAGTAAAATGAAAATAAACTCCAGAAGACAACAAAAAATTCCAAGCAATTTAGTTCTATGTTGATAAAGGATCAATATCTTTGAAGAAAAAATGTTCACTCTGTAAAGACAGTTTTGCCCTATCAGCTGGACTCCTTTCATAACCAAGGGGTAGACCAGAAGACACACTTTTTCTTTCTATGACAGTAATATCCACAGCCAGACATTAAAATGCCTCACTGTCCAATATTCCTTATGATTCCTTGAAGCTAAAAGAGGGCAATAAGTTTATTCTATATTCTTTTATCAGTGCATTACTCTAACTTGATAAAACTCTTTATTCCATCAATTCTATAGGAACTTTTAAAGATTGTCTTGGTAGCCAGATAATTGAACTTAATGTGACTAATGCAGTGTCTTTATCACATTAAGCTAATGCTCAATATTTTCTCAGTGTTTCATTTTTTAATATTTATGAATACAAAGAAACCTGAATTAGAAAACATAATGTGTGACTTAGCAGAAATTTGAAATTTAGTATGTTTTAAAAATTTATAATCATTCCTTCTTGGTAGGCAGAATACAGGATGCTCTTGAGCCCAATATCATTTTTAAATTCAGATATATTTTTAAAGTATCTTTCAACTTCTCTGTCTTCCTTTTATAACTAGGACGTAGTTATTATTACCAGATCACTTTCTTTTCTTTTGAGGCAGGGTGTCACGCAGCCAAGACTGACTGGCTTCAATTTCACTATACAACTGAGAAGATAACAACTTTAAACTTCTGATCTTTCTGCTTCCACATCTTAATCATTGGGTTAACAGGTATGCACTGTCACACCTGGTTTACATAGTGCTGAGGGTCAAACCCAGGGTTTCATGTATGAGAGACACATATTTTATCAACTGAGGTGCATCTCCAACTAAGTCTCTTTATTTCCCATATATAATATGGGGAGTATTAGGAGGGTGGTTAAAGGACTTATGGGAGTTGGCTCTCCTTCCATCTTGTCCATCCCACCTAAATCATTTGACCTTACTAGATCAATACCTAACATTTGTGAGACTCGGAGCCAAGTATACATCATTTTGTCTATATGCTTGAGTCATGAATCGAGCTAATAAACATAAAATAAAATCGAGCTATTTCAAACAGCTGAGTTTTGGTGTCCCAAAAATTCTACAACAGAATGCATAGCCAAGGATGTGCTCACTTCTAAACTTTACCCTTTGATCCTATGATCTCATCTCTCCTTTTATCAACTTGGTAGCATGCCATACATGGACATGTAAGCATCATGGCCAAGTGCTGTCATTCACACCCAAAGCATGTAGCTATCCACTGTTCTCCACCAAGAGTAAAAATGTGTAACATGGACAATCCTTAGGAGGAAATACCTTATGGACTCTAAAAGTATGTTTTGCACCTTCTAAGCTAAATATCTGGGGGTCCTGAGAGCTGGAACTATAAGGTAAGTGAATACAATCCATTATCCCAGGGAAGAACACAATTGGAAGCAGCCAAAAGATGTTCCTTCAATGCACAGGGAGCTGGACAAGGGCTGTTTTTGCTCTTAATTATTGGTAAAACTGGGTCTTTCTTCTTACTCTGTTGTCTTTGATTCATTATGCTTATAAATGATAAGTCCAAAATTATGGTACTATTAGTTCATTCTTCAACTTAGAATGAAAGCATCACAATCTAAGTACTTCTTTAACATAAGAACTTTTGAACCACGTTAGATTCTTCTCTTACCTCACTATTTCCATTGTTTTGATTCATTAACTAAAACACCTCTAGCACAAATAATCTCATTCTAACTCAAATAGCTGTTATACAAGGTAAACTACTCTTTGTCATCCTAGATTATAATAACAATACTTTCTTAACTCCATTTTCTACATATGCTATGTCCTACCTCAATTCATTCCTTGCCATTTTAAGGAAATATTGTGATGAAAATAATGTTATCTGTAAATAGTTTTATGCCCACTCACTGCAGAAATAATAAACTGAGCATGTGAGTTCACCATAGACAGTTTCTTTCACCATTCCTCCAGTATCTTCATTGAGATGGAGAAGGTCCTTCATCTCTACCTTCTTCGTATCTTTTTCTTTTA
Organism: Ellobius talpinus; assembly: GCA_001685095.1. Taxonomy (NCBI): domain Eukaryota; kingdom Metazoa; phylum Chordata; class Mammalia; order Rodentia; family Cricetidae; genus Ellobius; species Ellobius talpinus. The sequence continues at coordinate 3,695 of LOJH01052324.1, forward strand.
CCACACTGGGCTACACACCATTTTCAGAATAGTTCATTCCTTTTCACTTTTATTAATTATCCATGTTATTTCATCTACCTGGAATGCTATTCTTCAGTTTTAGTACATGTGAACTTTCTCATTTTCTAAGTCCTGTCCAGAATTTAATTATTCAAGTGTCACTTATCTTTAGCTCCACTGGATTGTGTCTAACATTACATAGCACTTATGAAATTAGCATAATTCATTTTGGGTTTAATTTGGATTAACATTCTCTTAATTTAGATTGCCCACAGAGCACACCATGAAAAAAAGATTTGTATGGAAATAATTCATTTGATGCAGGAATCATAAATACAGGGTAAAAAGATATGGGAAGAAAAGAATTCAGCCAATTTAAATCAAGCTAGACAACAGTGTGGGCAAGTTTGGGATATCTACCCTCTTAAATGACATAAGGTAAAAACTCTAGATGATCAGAACTATCTAGGAAAAGCTAATTCGTTTTTTATTTCAATAAGAAAAACAAAACAAAATTATTTATGGTGTAGTTCAAAAATAAGATTTTTCAGTCAAAGGTCTGGTGTGCATAATCATTTATCATGTTCAGAATAGATAAACAAAAGAGGTAAGGAAAAAATAAACTGAAGGAAGAGGTAAGGGGACTAGGGAGATATAAAAAGGTAAACAACAATAAATCCACCATTAAGTCATATGATAAAGACACTCCCAACGTTTTTCACTGAAAATAGATTCTTCTAGCATCTGGTACATCCCAACCAGTTTCCCCTTCCTCCACTCCTGCTAGCTCCCTGCCACCTGCCTCCCACGCCCATCCATTTCCCTTCCATCTTCCATCAGAAAAAAAGCAGGCTCTTAAGAGCCAACTAAACACTACAAAACAAAATACAAAAGGACAAGACAAAAACCCTGATATTGAGGCTGGACAAGGCAAACTAATTTAAAAAAGAGTCCAAAGAGCAAGCAAAAGAGTCAGAGACACACTCTCTCCCACAGTTAGGAGTCCTACAAAAACACCAAGCTGTAAAACCACAATATATATTCAGAGGACCTGGTGCAGACCTATGCAGGCCTGGATTTTGCTGCTTCAGTCTCTGAACCATACATATGCATACTGCTTAGTTGCTTTGGTGGGCCATGTTCTCCTTGTGTCCTCCATCCCCTCTGACTCCTATAATCTTTCCACCCCCTTTCCCTGAGATTCTCCTAGCTCTAAGGAGAGGGACCCGATGAATATCTCTGATTTAAACTATCATTGTATAACGTCTGGCTGTGGGTCTCTGAATCTGCTCCCATTTGCTGCTAGAGAAAGAAAGCCTCTCTAAGAACGACTGGACAAGGAAGGCACCAATCTATGAGTATAGCAAAATACCATTAAAAATAATTTCATTTATATTGTCTTACTTAGTGTTACAATTGGTCTTAAGAAATACCATAACCAAAAAGCAAGATGGGGAGGAAAGGGCTTATCTGGCTTACACTTCCACATTGTCATCCACCACTGAAGGAGGAAGTCATGACAGAGCTCAAACAGGGCAGGATCCTGGAGCAGGAGCTGATACAGAGGCCATGGAGGAGAGCTGCTTACTGGCTTGCTTCCCTTGACTTGCTCAAACACACCTTCTTCAAGAACCCAGAACCTCTAGCCCAGGGATAGCACCACCCACCATGGGTTGGGCCCTCCCTCATTGATCACAAAATGAGAAAAACGCCTTACAGCTGGATCTCATCAAGGCATTTCCTCAACTGAAGCTCCTTCCTCTGATGATTCTAGCTTTTTTCGAGTTAACACACAAAGCCAGCCGGTACGTTGATTTTCTTTTCACCAGACATGCTTGGTTCTACCATAAGTCTCTGGGTTATCCAGTCCTCAGTTCCCGACCTTCCAAGCAGTGTTGGGCATGGGCTTCCTCTTGTGGAGTGGATCGCCAGTTAAATCAGATATTGGCTGGCCACTCCCACAAGTTCTGTGCCACCGTTGCCCCAGAACATCTTGCAGGCAGGAGAGATTATTGATCAAAAGTTTTGTGGCTTTCGGGTGTCCACATTTCTCTTTTGGTAGCCGTCCTGCACCAAAGAGAATAGAACATAGGAGTAACAATTCCATGTAAGCAAGCAGCTTGACCTCTCCAATGAGTCATGTAAATGTTGTCCTTGGCAATGAGGTCTGGCTATAAGTTTGCAGAGATTAACCCTGTCCTAGCATCAGCCTGGGTTGTTTAGGGATCTCCATAGGACCTCCTTGGCCAAGAATTCAACCAAATGCAAGACAGGCCCACAAGTGGAATCCTTGCTGGGCTACAAGAGATGGCAACTTAAGATTCTGTATCCCCCATTATTAGGAGTCCTCATTAGGATCACCCTCATAGATTCTAGAAAGTTTCCGCTGCCTTAGGTTGCCACACCACCCCTCAAATGCACGCCAGTTCCAGTCATTCTCTCTGACTCTCTCCTTCCTTCCCATACCCCTCTACCCCAATCTGGTCCTTCCCATTCTCACCCCAACCTGGCCCCATTCTGCCCACAAAATCAATTCTATTTCACCTTCCTGGGGAGTTCCATGAATCCTGCCTAGACCTCTCTTTTTTCATCTGGCCTGTTTGGATAGTCTGTTGACAGGGAATGCCTGCTGGTATTGAAGGCTAGAATATAGCCACAAATGGGGAAGAGAGGCAAGGAGGGGATGTTCCCTGGGAAACACAGGATTTGTGGGCAGGGGAGAAGGAAGTCTGCAAGTGATGTTGTTTCAGCCCTAGGGAAGAGTCTGAGGGATTGTGTCTGATGGAACAGAGAGAGCGGTGAAGGTATATGGACAGGATACCTTGTCTTCTGGCAGGTGTGGCTTGTAGTTGAACAAGAGATGTCCACCCAAGTTAGGGACTTGGATACAGCCACAAGTCTGGAGAGGAGACCATGAGGGGGTGGTCTGTGGATCTACAGGAGACATGGACTGGGAAGGAGAGATGATGATGCTGGATTCTGTTGCAATGCTGGGGGAAAGCTGGAAGGACTGGATCTGGGAACAGAGAGGAGACATTCCTCTTTTTATCTTGTATGGTGGTACACTTTGCATTCAGAAGGCTGAGGCAGGACTAAACAAAAACAAGAAAACATTTATATAGCTATTTAAATTATGGTGCAATCTGAAGTATCCATAAAATTTCTCTGACTCATTTGTTGACATGTAAATCCTATCTGGAGTGCTATAACCAGCTGGGAACAACATTTGTCAACTTTTATACAGATTGTTTTAATTATCCCATATTCTTATATCTTTCTGTTGGATTTAATCTTTCTTTGAATAAGAAATGGAAGTTAAACATCATGAGGGTCTTTACTCATTTGAAATGGGCTAAGACATTTCTGGGGCACATGCATGTTTCCTAGAAGCCTGCTCTATATGAATGAAACACATAGGCATGCAGGTCATTTTATTTTTACACTAGAAAAACACACAATCATTATCAGCTTTACTAAGCCACTATAAATATTTCTGCTTAAATGAAAAATGACAATTGAAAATCATTAAAAATAAAATGAAGGAAAATAAAAAAGTTTCTGAACTTCCTCTATTCCCAACCACAGTAACAATCCAAAAGAAATGTTAGAAATATATAATTCAATATTTTTAAATGGAGAATTCTCAAAAGCCCATGAGTTATCATATTTAGTTGACCAGTTTAGGCCTTAATTTTTCTATCAGTCTGTTCACTCATTGAACAAATATTTATGAAGCTTTTGTATTGATACACCCTGGAGTTGAGCATCAGTGGCACAGTTCAGCATCCACTCACTGATGCATTTATTCTCATCATCCGAGATCAACACTAGGATGAGGGTCAATATCGTCGACTTTTACCAGAATTTACAGTCACAGAAGAGACAAATACCTGGTGTGTCAGTGAAGACTTGGCTGGATTAGGCTAATTAAAGTAGGAAAATCCTCCCTAAAACTCAGTGATATCATTTCCTCATTAGCTGAGCACCAATGGCCTGCATCATATCAAACTAAGACCAAATAAACCCTCCCTCTCCTATATTGCATTTGTCAAATGTTATCATAACAAGGAAGGTAACTAATATACTTATTATCTAATTCAAGAAGACTTGATGCATAGCACAAAGTCCTATAAGTAGATATTATTTTACCTTTTATGGAACTTTTTCCATAAATGAATAAAACTCATAAAAATATTGAACCTGACTTTATTATACTTCAGCTGACTAAATTCACATCGCCACAGTAAAGAACATATTCTATTCCTGACATCATGAACTCCATTATCTTGTGGGGGCATCATTTTACTTCTCACTATATTTTCAGCACAAGGGTCATTCCATATTATCAAAATATTCCATATTATCAAAACTCTCCACTCCTTACTCTACTTTTTCACAATTGCAGTATGTTTGTTTGTTTTCTCCACTGAACAGCCTAGGATGCCTCTTTGTCTACTACTGCCTTCCACCATAAACTAACATTTCAGGATATTTGTTCACACTGTGAAACAGAAGACTGTGTTAATAAAACCAACCTTGGATCGGGAGGCAGAGTCAGCAACTAGTTGATAGGAATTAGCCATAGAGAGAACAGAGAAGCCAGGAAGATGGACAGAGCTGCACAGAAAGAAGAAGGGACTTTGACTTCCTTGATCATTTTTGTTCACAATTGTTGAAGTGACACTCTTTTGCTGGTTCTCCAGCCAAAAACGAAGATCATCTGGTTGCTTCTCGGACTACCTGAGGTAGCCAGTTTTCACCCCAACATCTGACTCCCAAGTTTTTATTGGTGAATACAACATAGAGACTTAGTCTAAAATTTCATTTGGTGCAAGTGGCTAAGCCAGTGCCAGTGGAACTCGAAGAACTGCCAGATCACAGCCTGAACAGTGGGTCTCTGATTGAAGGGCCTCAGGCCCACAGCAGGTAGTTGAAATATCAGTAGATTCAGGAGCGCCCTCTAAGCCAATGGAAAAACTGAATAGATAGATAGATAAATTTGTAAATAAATAAATAAATACAGTGATTTGAGTCCTAAATCCCAGTGAGGCTCCTAACTACTGAAAGGGAGAATCACATAACCCATTTTATCCAGGGACAGCAGACTTCATACCTGGGTCAGATACAGCTCTCAGTTCCCTGTCGTTATTGCAAATATTTTATAATGTATCAGAATCCAATAATGTCAGACTCTTACGACTGACCACATTCAAAACTTTAAATTTAATCTATTTGACAATATTATTAGTTTTTAATCCTTTTCCTTTATCTACACAATTCATCAGATCTGCTCAAAACTAAACTTTTGCCCTACTCCTTAGAAGGTGCTTCACTGGCTTCCTCCCCTTTCCATCTTCTACTTCCCAAAACTACCACAAGCCCAGTCTACCATCTAATAATAGTCTTTTGTCTTACAGGTGCCACAAATCCTCTTAATTTGCTTTAACATTTCATCCCTTTATCTTCTTTTAGTTTTTGAAATGATGGATTTCAAACAATATATAAGAACATAAAACTGCAATCATTAGGTACTTTGTACTACTGTATTTGATGTATAAACATGTGGGATATATATATATATCTTTCAAATATTTATCAGCTTTGTAATGAAAACATTCAAATTCATAGACAGCAACCCATTATTATATATTTCCTCATACATTTTAGAATCTAAATTCTCAGATATTCTGCTGTGAATTTTCTCAGGATTATCATCAACCTATAACTATTTTACTTAAACCCATTTTCAATGACATTATCACAGTGACCTCTGACAACCAAAGTTTATTTAATAACTTTTGTTTATTACACAATTTGACATTGCTGAAAAGAATACCTTCTTCCTTAATGCTCATGAATCCACTAAGCAGTGATTTTTTCCAATATTCCTATGAGACCATTCTTTTTAAGAACTGGGCATGGAATCCAGGTCTTGCTGATGCTAGGCAAATGTTCTGACATTAAGTTACACCCTTCACTCTCAGACTATTATTTAATAGTGTCTTTCCAAGGTTCTATTTCTTTCATCCAAACGTCTATATTTCTGCTTCCTTTGGCTCTGACTTTATTATTCTTTTTATATTAGATATTACATGTGACTGATTTTGTTCCTATCATGGAAACCACCTGGCAGCCTAATGGTGCTGACCACTACTTTGTAGATGGACATTATAAAGTAGTACCACACTAGCTCAGAATTGAGTATAATAAATGGTTCTTTATTTAGGAGTAGACTCACAGATGACAGTCCTCTGAATGAGTGGGGAACAGAAACCAAATCTAGCAGCAGGAGAGAGGGAGAGAGAGAGAGAGAGAGAGAGAGAGAGAGAGAGAGAGAGAGAGCGTGCAAGCTTTACACCTGCATTTAAAGTATAAGAGACCATGCCCAAGTGGGCTGGTATCTTAAATGCTATTGTCTGGAGGAGTTCCCATAGCACTAGACTACCTAATTATGTCTCCTATACCAAAAGACTCCCTACTGTTCTACTACCTAATGGCCAAACAAGCTCCAGATAAGTAAATAATATTAAGAATTCACTGTGTGAAAACTACTTAAAGTAGGCACTGCTCTAAGCAAATGTTTGAATGTTGATTCATTCATTTTTTAAATAATAATTCAATGAAGAAGTGCTATCATTATCCTCATTCTGAAGATGACTCAGCTATAGTAAGAGTCCTTACCCTGGGGAACATTGCTCAGAACACAATTTTAACCAATATATTAAATAATCTCTTTAGAAGTCTTGCAAGGAACAAAAGCTAGAGACATGGAAATCCTCAGAACCTTCTCTGCTTCCTTCTACAGAATTATATGTGTACTTCCCTGCCTTCTTATCTAGAAACTTCTGTGTCTATCTCCCACTCACTACTCCTCTTATTATCTGCTTAAGGCCCAGCTAAGACCCTTTACTTGTAAGCACCACTGGATACCTCAGTGCTTCAGATATAATAGGCATTTGATTTCAACAAACTTATTTTTAAATATTTACTGTAATACTTCATCATTAGTGTTACCAACCTATATAAGAAATATTCTTATTATAATGTGAATTAACACTAAAATGGCTTTTTTCTTTACCTTGCAAAATAATATAATTATTTGGATTTGGTCTTGCCACAAACAATAACTTTCAGTTTTATAAGTTTAAATCTTTTGATATGCAAATTTTCCAAAGGAAATTTTCAACACTGTTTTATGTTAGTCATAAAAAGCATGTCCATGTAAACTTGCACATATTACATATACATATATTACATATTGAGAGAAGTGAGGCTAGCTCTCCACCTCTCTGGTAATGGTGGTAATTTTGTAGAATAGGATGGGAAGTTATTTTCCTTCATTACAAATAGAAACGTTATTTTCAAGCTCTAAAAGAAGTATGTGTTCCCTTAAACTTTGAGAGCAATTTTGCATGTTTTAAAACTTAATAAGAAGCAGAACTTTGTTTTGTAAAGAACAAAAATATTTCAGAAGGGAATTTCAGTATTACACTATGAATATTATAAGAGTTACCACCTAAATGAGGGATTAAACCTCCTCAGAGTGAGTCCGAGATAAACCTGCTGGTGTCAAAGTCTGAAAAGTTATCATACATTTTAAATACATTTTAAAGAAACTGCTTCTTTTAACTTGTTGCTCACACACACACTAAGGTGAAACAATAGTATTAAAACAATATACTTAATTTTGTTTCGTTTCATTTAAAAAGTGTTAGTGAAAAGCCTCCTGAGATAATTTTCTTCTAAGAAATTTCCAAAGCACTTGTTTCTATAATCCAAATGGTGTTTTAGAATTCCAAATGAACAACAGTGTGTGTGTCTGTGTGTGTGTATGTGTGTGTATGTGTGTTTAGGCTATATATATATA
>LOJH01052325.1:547-12369 GCA_001685095.1 Ellobius talpinus
TGGAAGAGCAGTCAGTGCTCTTAACCTCTGAGCCATCTCTCCAGCCCCTAGATATCTTTTTTGATACATACCACTAACCAAAGTTAAATCAAGATCCGATAGGCACTTTAAACAGACCTATAACCCCTAGTGAAATAGAAGTAGTCATTAAAAGTCTCTCAACCAAAAAGGTCCAGGGCCAGATGATTTTAGTGCCAAATTTTATCAGACATTAAAAGAAGAGTTAATGCCAATACTCCTCAAACTATTCCATAAAATAGAAACAGGAAGAACATTGCCCATCTCATTTTATGAGACCACACTTACCCAAATACCTAAACTACATAAAGACTCAACAAAGAAAGAGAATTACAAACCAATTTCCCTAAAGAATGTTGCTTCAAAATTTCTTGATAAAATACTTACAAACTGAATCCAAGAACACATCAAAAAGATCATCCACCATGATCAAGCAGGCTTTAGCCCAGAGATGTAGGGTGGTTCAGTATATGAAAATCAGTAAATGCATTCCACTATATAAACAAATTGAAAAAAAAAAGGTCATTTCATTAAGATGTAGAAAAGACCTTTGATAAAATCTAATAACTCTTCATGATAAAAGTCCTAGAGAGATTAGGGATATACCTTGACAAAATAAAGTCAGTTTACAACAAGCCTATAGCCAACAGAAATTTAAATGGACAGAAACACAAAGAAATTCCTCTAAAATCAGGAATAAGACAAGACTTTTTACTTTTCCCATATCTATTCAATACAGTACTTGGAGTCTTAGCTAGAGCAATAAGACAACTGAAGGATAATAAGGGAATACAAATTGAAAAAGAAGTCAAAGTATCTTTATTTGCAGATAATATGATAGTATACATAAGCAATCCCAAAAATTCTACCAGGAACTCCTACAGCTAATAAACATGTTCAGCAAAGTAGCTAAATTTACTTACAAAAATCAGTAGCCCTCCCTAAATACATATGACAATTGGACTGAGAAAGAAATCAGAGAAACAACACCTTTAACAGTAGTCTTAAATAATATAAAATATCTTGGGGTGACTCTAATCAAGCAAGTCAAAGCGTTGTATGACAAAAACTTCAAGTCTTCGAAGAAAGAAATTGAATAGGATATCAGAAGATGGAAAGCTCTGCCATGCTCATGAATCACTAGGATTAACAGTGTAAAAATGACCACCTTTCCAAAAGCAATTCACAGATTTAATGCAATCTCCATAAAAATCACAACACAATTCTTTACAGATCTTGAAAAAACAATTTTCAGCTGAATATGGAAATACAAAAAGCTCAGGATTACTAAAATACCCTGAATAATAGAAGAACTCCTGGAGGTGTCTCCATCCCTGATTTCAAGTTGTATTACAGAGCTACAGTAATAAAAACATTATGGAATGGACACAAAGAAAGACACATTGATCAGTGGAATCAAATTGAAGACACAGACATAAGTCCACATACATATGGACACATGATTTTTTTTGATAAAGGAACCAGGAATACACACTGAAAAAAAAGACAGCATCTTCAACAAATGGTGCTGGTCAAACTGGACAGCTGCACGTCGAAGATTCCAAGTCGATATATCCTTAATCACCTTGCACAAAACTCAACTCCAAATGGATCAAAGAACCAACATAAAAGCAGAAACAATGAATCTTGCAGAAGAGAAAATGAAGAATAACCTTGAACTCATTGGCCCAGGAAGATTTCACTCAAGAGATTCCCAGGGTCTTTATTGAGAACTGCACTAAAGACTGTGCTACATTCCGGCAAAAGGTCTAACTCCATGTTGCCCCTGTCATAAACATTTGTAAAGCTGATGTCAGAAGTAATGGACTCCTTTGTTGGATGGAGAAAATTTTCAAACTAGCATGACATTTGAGCTGGGCAGGTTTGTTACTGGTTGCTTTTAGCCCCCTTGCAGTAAAAACAGGGAAATAGAGCGGAGTGGTGGTAACCCAGTGGAGCTTGGGAGCGAGCCCCTGAGTGCATTTAAAGCCGTGAACAAGGCAGCATGGACAAAGCAGTGGTAGAGGTGACAGAGATTAGTGTCTGTGCTTCACCGGGAACAACAGGGGAGGTGCTTTATGGGTAAGACGCCGCTCATCAAAGCCTACAGAGCCTAAAAATGCAAATTCGTTTAATAAATCTACACTTATAAGAAGACAGGGCCTTCAGGATGCCATGCTTGTACAGGGCCACCCAGGGAAGTATTTTGGTTTGTTTGTTTTTTGTTTTTGTTTGTTTTTCTGTGCAGGTACTCAGAGGCCACTATGACAGTAGTAAAAAAGGCCTGAGCCACATATGGAGCTAGCAGCAGAACTTGGCATCATCCATCTGGTGTTGATTTTGCATTTCAAATCTATGCTTGCCAAGGTTCCTGGGAAAGGCGGGGCCCTAGGGTAAGATTTCCTCTATATTAGCCCCACTGACACGGGCAAGTGAGCAGACAGCAATGGAGATTCCCTGGTGAGGGAGATGTCAGGGATGTGCCATCTCTGCTGAGAAAAGCTGTAGGCTGTAAGTAGAACATCGGACACGCTGCAGCCAACAGGGCCCTAGAAGTGCAGCACCTCAAGCCTGCTAAGACTCTAGATGAAGTCACCACGAGCCCCATTATAGGTTATGAAGCTACAAAATTTGATTCTTGTTGGGCTAAGTTTTAGTCTTGTATTGGCTTGGTCTTCCCTTGCCATGATTCCAGTCTCCACTTTTAGAATGGAAATACTTGTCAGGACCGTCAGATATTAAAAGTATGTTATTAGCTGTCAGGTTTTACAGGGGTTCACAGTTAAGGGCTTTCCTTGAGTCTAGTTTGAATGTTTGAATGGTGTTGGAACTGGGAAGAATTCCCTGTCACTTGGTAGCATCTACATAAACATATGTGTGACCAGAGAAGGAACTCCCACAGTTTGGTAGGCCTGCTTGTCACCCCTTCCTGCTTCTACGTGGAGAGAAAGAGTATTTCTGCTCCTCCCCAGGAAGCTTGCTGACAGAACTGGCTGCAAAATGAACTTTCAGGAGAGCAGCAGTAATGGAGAAATGGCCAGAAAACATTAGCTTGTGGGAGAGTAAAATCTTTATGTGAAGTAACAGGAGACTAAGGAAGTGGCCTCCCAGATGCTGTTTTTATTTTGAGCATTTCAGGGTAACACAGATTGAGTTAATGATGTTTTCCTATAGCTCCAAGGCAACTCAGAAACGGCAGGGCCCAGACTTACAGAGATGCACTTCTTGCAGCCTAGGGGAAGGTGGTGAGCCCTGTCCTGGGGGTTGGGCTGAGCCCCTGGCTGCAAATTGAAAGGTAAAAGTAGGAAGGCAGGAGTTTCCTATGTTTCCCTAGGCAAGTGGCAATTGGTCCTCTGCCATTCTCTGTGTCAGTTTCACCACTCTTACTCAACGGCTCCATCTCAGTGGTTAAGAACCTTTTATACTCGAGCAGCCCCAGAGGTCCAATGATAGAAATGAGCCAAATGGGGGAGGAAACAATTAAGAGAACCCTGAATTCCATTTTACCTCTGGTGTTTATGTCTTCCGTGGGAGAGGCAGAAGCATGCAGGAAATTTCGGAAACCCTTCTGGGGTTCTTTGAGACGCTTCCTGTCATTAAAGGATTGCTAAAGACGACAGAGTCTGCACAGTCCGGGGCTCTGTTTCTGAACGACTGGAGAGTTATTTTAAAGGCAGCGAAGATCGACAGAGACATTTTAAATTTTCATCTTTGCTTTCTCTTTGACAAATTTTTTTCAAGTGAACTTTTAGTGGCATAATTTAATTTTATCCAGATTATTTTAGTTTGCAAAAACCTGGATCAAAACCACTTTTGGAGTCTCAGCAGCTATTTACATTGACATATTCCACTGTATGCATTTTCATACATGCCTATAGGACAATTCTTCTCTGTGTGTGCATGTGTGTGTGTGTCTGTTTGTGTGTGCATGTGTGTATACACATATGGGGTGGTGGGAGAATGCCTACACTAGCATATGGAGGCCAGAGAAGGAATCAGACGTCTTCCTCTATTCCTCTCTGCCTTCTTTATACCCTTGAGAAAGTGTCTCTTGTCTCTCCTTGAACCCAAATCTCACTGTTGTGGCTAGGCTGGCTGGAAAACAAGATCTTTGGATCCTCTGCTCTCCACCCCACCATGGTTAGGATTGTAAGAACAAATAGCCATGCCTGACTTCTACGTGGGTGTGGGGATTCAAACTCAGATTCTCACGATTACATAACAAGTATCCTACCCTCTGAGCCTCCCTACCATCCCTCCCCAGCTCAAGTTCAGGAAATGGCCAGTTGTTTCCTACAGGCACAGGATGAGGCAGGCTTTGTCCTCAGTCCCTCCTCTTACTCCATGTGAGTGATGCCATTCCCTCCCAAGGTTTATCTGTCAGTAGTGATTTCCAAAGTGTTATATAGGATGTGTGAGAGAGTGTGACAGACACGAAAGAGTATGGCAGGACTGGTGCTGATACAGAGTCAAGGTCCCAAGGCAACGAGCCTTTCACTGCAGGGAAGTGCCCTGGATGACACTCTTGAGATGAGGCTCTTTCTTCCACTGTCGAGAAAGTGACATGGACAGAAAAAGGGGTAGAGCTAGAGAGGGGTTGGAAGAAAAAAATCTAGGAATAAGAAGACAAAACTCCCAAATCTCAATTGTTCTTAAAACTTGAACAACTGGGGATGCTAATGTATTGCTAGATTCAGAAGACATTTAGGATGACTTATATTTTGATTTTCAAGAATGAATGGGTAGTGATGGCATTAACTGAGATGAAAACAAGAACAGAAAGAAGAACGAGTAGACTGCTGAGGTGCAGACACCAAGATGCTGACAAGGAGCTTGAGCAGAAAACCTATACAATGAGCCCAGAGAACCGTTTGGGAGACAGTGATAAAGCTGTGTTTTGAGCGTAGTAATATACAGATTAATGGAGATGGGTTAAACTAAGATGTAAGAGATAGCCAATAAGAAGTTAGAGCTAATGGGCCAAGCACTGTTTTAATAAATACAGTTTCTGTGTGGTTATTTTGGTTCTGGGCGGCCGAGACGAACAAGCGGACCCTCCTCCTACACTTGAGCACTACAATATGACCAGTAGCAGGGCATTACAGAACTGGAAGCCGATGATAAAAAAAAAAAGTAAGCCATAGTGGTGAATAGCATCACTCAGGTTGACTGTGCAGAGTGTGAAGAGAATGGAGACCAAACTCTGGGGAAGCTGAGTCATCACAGGGTGAGTGGCATAGGAAGAAGGCACTTGCTAGTTAGCCAGGAGAGTGAAATAGTAACTGAATACCAGCAGGCCAGCTTGGCAACCAGCTGGCTGTGTCTTCAACACAAGTATTCTCTGTGTGCTGATTGATGACCATGAGACCCGGACTGGGACATCAGAAAGGGTAGCTTAAAAACTGAAAGGTTTCCTTTTATCTTCCTTTTTTTCTGAAATGAGTACTTTTTTGATTAAAAAAAAGAATCAATTGAGAAGGAAAAAATGGAATGTAAAGAAAAAAGCTGAAAAATTAAAACAGGATCCTGAAATGAAAAACGGAGGGGTTCTCCATGCAGCCACAAACATTAGGACGAAGAGAGAGCTTGCCAGCTTTTCTGAGGTTTTGGAGGTTTGCCCACTTTTCTGAGGTTTCCGTCAAAGGAAAGAGTTGAGAATGAGTGTTTGAGAGGACACTTCTTACACACATGGAATCATTCCTCTCTTCTTTACACACCCCTAATTCTCAGGCAGGCAAGAAGACAGAAAATAGATTTAGGTTTTTTTCCTCTATTAAAATCACAGTAGACATGTAAATGTTGTTGCCCACTATGCTTGTTTGCTTTCTGTTGCTGTGATAGAACACTGACCAAAAACAATTTGGGGTGGGGGTGAGATTAACTGGGTTACAGGCTTCTGCTGCCTGTCATGGGGGAAGCTAAAACAGGAACTCAAGGCAGAAACCTGGGGCAAAATTGTAGTAAATACCAGAGGAAGGCTACTTAGTGACTCACTTCTGGCTCATGTTCAGCTATCCCCCCCCCTTTCTTTTTTTTGAGACAGGTTTTCTCTGTAGCTTTGGGGCCTGGCCTGGCCTGTAGACCAGGCTGGCCTTGAACTCACAGGAATCCGCCTGCCTCTGCCTCCTGAGTGCTGGGATTAAAGGTGTGCGCCACCACTGCCCAGTTCAGCCAGGTTCACACTCCTGTCCTCAGGTGGAACTGTCCACAGTGGGCTGGACCTGCTTACATCCATCAGCAATCAGGAAGTGCCTCACAGATGGAAACAGTTCTTTAGTTGGGCTTCCTTCTTCTGATGAACAAGTCTGCCTCCATCTTAGACTTGAAAATCATCTTGCAGTAAAGACAAACTAGGCTCATTTCTGTTGATGGTTAAATCTGCTTCTCAAGGATTGGGCTATGCCCCACCTGTAACCTTAACTACAGATAGTTCTGTGCTGCCTGTTTCAGGAAATGGCGACCACGTCTATGTTTCAAAAGTTGTGATTACCATCTTGCAACCCTATCTGTTTCAAAAGGTTGTTATGGCTACCTTATTATGACTACCTTGTTATGTTCTGCTTCTGTTACCCCACCTATTTTGCCACCTAATCCTCTATTTGGAAATCCCCTACCCCTGAGCTGTAAGGATCTTGTCTTCCTCATGTCTAATGCTCATCTCTCAAACCCCATTTTTAGGGAAAGAAGGCCCGTGTACACAAATAAAAAAGCTTGTTTTAATTAATGTGGCCATGATGATTTGGGTCAGTGGTCTTGTCTCTTCCTTTCTTGTCATGTGAGTGTGATCAAATCATTTGTAAAAATCACCCTTAGTTTACGTGAACCAAAAGCACTAGAAGAACTCTGCTAGGTATTGCCAACAAGATTCACGGTCAGATAAGAATCTGGGCCCACTAATGGCAGGGCTGTTAGGCAACCACAACACTGTCCAGCAAAATCTATCACAGTAGACTGGCTGGAAGTAACCAAGTTCCAATGCAACTCCATATTTTCCTTTCTTCTCTCTCCCTCCTATAAGTTTGGTGGTCTTCATAATAAAACAAAATGTACCCATAATACACAATAAGTACATATCTCCTTAAAGTGGATGTGTTAAGTCATATGGACCATGAAAAAAAATAGTACCTATGCCTATTCCAGAAGAGAAACTCAGGAAACTGCTAGGAATCATTAGAAGGATGCCGTGGAGGACCTGTTGCATCCACCATTGCACCATGCTTTATTGCCAGAGAAAATCAGATACAATTTTTTTATGGAAACTGGAGTCACGGCCATAGAAGTGAAAGGAGCTAGGTTGGCAAAGCACCCCTGGAACCTCAGCACTCAAAAGAATGCGACAGTAGGATTATGAATTCAAGCTCTTTGGACTGCTTCGTGTGACCCTGTTTAAAAAAGTCACCGCAGCTGTTCATTCGTCTCTTTCCTATAACTTCTGATATAAGTCAGTATCTTTTGAACCTACACAGCTTTTTGCTTGCCCACCATCATAGATAGAATTATTAATTAAATTTAGTGCACTCCCATGGATCCACTGGCTAATCAAAAAAGCACAGAGGTGAGGGATTTATTGCCTTTTCCTGCACCAGAATTACCTGACACCAAAAGTTATTTTATGTTCCCTTACTCCCCTCTGCTGGCAGAGTATAGTATAGTTCTTAGTTATTTTAAAATAAAATTGATATGTACTTTAATTTTGCTTTAAAAATATAAAAGAAAACCTTATTTCAGTTTAAAATTTTTAAATTATTAGAAGAGGTCATTGGTCTATATTCAGGTATCTTTTTGGTCCATCCCTCCCCAATTATATTAGACACATGCTCAAAAGAATGGATCCTGGTATAAGAAGTGCATTTAGACACAAAGTAATAATTATTATGAAATTAATTCATTTATAAGTTAAAATAAATACGCCATTTCCCTGGCTATTCACAGTGCAAAGCATCCTCACATTTGTTCCTTCAGACAACAGTGCCCCCTGATAGGTCCCCACGCCAGGAAATCAAGAGCTTCCTCCTCCTAAGGAGCAGAAAGGACCATGTGGTCAGCCTCAAGTACAATTCTGAAATGGATTTCCATATTTGTTAATATTGTCATTTCCTTCTGCAAGGCTTTCTCTCTTTCCCCCACAAGTAACCCATGGGTAGCTGGAACCTTTAGCCCTTTTAATCAAGTATCTCACCCCTCAGGACAGTTTGAAGAGGAAAGTCGGTGCCATTATAAAAGGTACCGCCCTGTTATGGGAAATACCGCAGCAGATAGTTTTCCCTAGGGAGGTTTCCTATAGTCCCACAAATCCAATGGTGACTTATCAATCAAGGTTATTGTGTCCTCACAGGAATGGTTGGAACTTTTCCGACCAGCATTGTGTGAGAGAATGAGCACTGAAGTAATGCTTAATGTCTTGGAATGTATGATTTTATTGTCCAAACTTTAGTTTTCTTATCTGTAAATGGGGATAAGAGCCCCTTCCTGGGTATGCAATGAGGATTAACGTCCAGCGTGTTATTTCCAGTGTATGTTAGTTCCTCACCACCTCTTCCTTTAGACAAGAACACTAGCATTCCCCGTTTGGAGGCTACACACATGAAGACCCTTTCCTTGGTATTATTCCATAGACATATTTCCAAGTCAGGTCCCCTAGCTAGCTGTTTTATGCCAGCATGCCTATGGATGCATGGCCTTTTCCTGTGGATTCTCTATGGGAGGTGGCCACACAGCCTCTTCAAGTGCTTCAATCTACTTTCTTCCTGAGTTGTAAAGCTACAATCTATAGTGAACCGACCCTTCTACTCAGTTTGTCATCTCTGCTGCATGGTCAGTGGAAGACTAGCTTCTGAATTTGAGCTGGTTAATGTCATGAACTCATGCAGCAGATGGCAGACATCCCTGAAAAACAGCACCTTCATAACACATTGGGGCAGAATGAAGATGTCTCTCTGTTGGATCCATCAGGGCTCATTTTTTGTCTTTCCTTGAAGTTTCAGGAAAGTCTGTAAAGTAATCCATATCACTGGGCTGGGGAGATAGTTAGGATGATGGAGGGTTTGCTGCGTAACCATGAAGAGCTGAACTTGGATCCTCTAAACCCACCTGAAATTCCAGGAATGGTGGTGAGCGCTTGTGATCTCAGTACCAGGGAGGAGACTAACAAGGGTTCCCAGGGCTTGCTGCTGCTTACCAGTCTAGCTGAACCAGCAAACTCCATCTTCAAGGAGACTGTCTCACAAAATACAGCTAGGAGTGATTGAAGAGGATCTTGACTGTGGACCTCTGGCTTACATACAAACATATATATGTAAATGCACATTTACATATACACACATGTGCACAAACATGTACACACAGAGATGAAAAAAATAGAATAAACACTCTCCATCTCACTGAGGCACATAGAGAAGGAATTCTGTGATCACAAAAGACAATCCAATGAATTAAGACTGCTCAAAGCCAATAAATCCCTAGTTTAATTTTGTTCATAAATATTTGCTCTGAAGTTATTCATTATTCAATATTCTGTTATTTGCTTGACTGGTCCTGGAGATATTTTGTGTTTACAGAATTACTGTTTATAGGACACAAACAGAATGAGTAAACACACAAACTCTGCAGAGGAAACTTTTAAATAGGGGAACAGACCTCAAGGATCTTCAGGGACATAAAGCCATTGTCCACTTCCCTGCTGTTAAGCAACTGGAGGTGAAGTCCAGCAGCACAGTCTAAGAAGCAGAAGCAATGGTCATGTGAGAAAGATCCTAAGAAGAGTTTACAGGGCGGGGTACAGAGCATGTGATGGAGGCCCATGTGATGGAGGCCCGTGTGATGGAAGCCTTTCCCTACCTTTCAACATCACTTCCAACTGTCAAAATCCCTGAAGGCTGAGACTTCTGACTTTGCACCAATTTAAGTATATGTCATAAAAATATTTAACATTTATCGAGGTGTTTTCTATAGCAGACAAAATGTTGAATCTACAACACGAGTCATGTTAATCCTCCTAATAATTTGTTGAGGTGGATTCTATTATGTAGAAGGATTTCTTTTTCAAGATGGGGTTTCTCTGTGTAGCCCTGACTGTCCTGAAACTCATTCTTTAGATCAGGCTAGCCTCAAACTCAGCAATCTTCCTGCCTCTGCCTCCCAAGTACTGGAATTAAAGTCATGTGCCGCTATGCCCAGGTTACATGTGAAGAATTTAAGAGTCACGGAAGTTAGATCACTAAATGGTAAAACCGGAATTTTAACCCCAGTTATCTGACACCACTCTCCAAGGCCATCATCAAAATGTCCCATTCTGATTTCCTGACTCGAGGAGGGTAAGCATCTGGCAGTCCTGTTGTTGACTCTCTGGATCCATCACTGTGTTTATACTGTGTGCTGGTGCAGTCAGTGGTCCATTCATTCCCGTGGGATGCAGACTCCTCTAACACATGACGGGGAATTTCCCAGCAGCTTGTCCAGTTTTTCTTAGAACTGTGTTATAATTTGAGGTTCTTATGCAACTCTCTTACTTTCCTATTCTCCTTTCACAGGAGCTCTGGCCTAAAGGTTCCCTCTAACTACTCCTGATACCTTCCCTTCCTACTTTAAAGTATTCCCTTCAGTATCTTTCTTGTATATCTATGTTTGTCTTAACATCTGCTTCTTGGAAGGCCCCAAGAACATGCTATCTATACTTTGTTTTAGAGATGAGCATAAAACTCTAGCCTTGTCTACTCATGCAAGAGTCAAGTGGGGACTGCTAGAGACATTTTGGATTGGTGTCCTAGTTCCATTTCCGTTTCTGAGATAATATACTGACCAAAAGTAACTTGGGGAGAAAGGGTTTATTTGGGCTCATAATTCCAGGTTAAAATCCTTTATGTCAGGGAAGAGTTGGGGAGCTCGGCATATCACATCTACTGCCAAGAGTAAAAGAAATGAGTTTATGCATTCTCAGTGCTCAGCTGTTTTTCTCTGGTCTTACACTGTCTAGGGCTCCAAATTCAAGAATGGTTCCTTCCACTTTCAGGCTGGGTCTTCCCACATTAATTAAGGCACTCAAGACAATCTCTCAGACAGGCCTACAGGCCAATCAAATCTAAATGTTCTAGGTAAACCCCTACTGAGACCCTCTTCTTAGGTAACTCCAGGTTGTGTCAAGTTGACAATTAAAACCAATCACCACAGCGTCACTGCTAGTCAATCTGACACATCAACACAACATTTTTAAAAAAGATTTAAAGTGTGTTTATGTGTGTGTCTGTTTAGGAGTATGTGTGAATGAGTGTAGGTATCTGTAGAGACCAGACATTGAATCTCTCTGGAGATGGAGTTATAGATGGTTGTGAGCTGTGGGACATGGGCTCTAGAAATCAATCTAGGGTCTTCAAGGGGATTGAATGAGAATGCCCCCCATAGGCTCATATGTTTTAATACTTGGTCCCCAGTTGATGGAACTATTTGGGAAGGATTGGGGGTTGTTGCCTTACTCAAGGGGATGTGTCACTGGGGGCAAGCTTTGTGTTTTCAAAAGCCCATCTGATCCCCAGTTAGTTCTCTCTTTCTCTCTCTGCCTCCTATTTGTGAATCAAGATGTCAGCTCACTGCTGCTCCTGCTCCACCATCATGAACTCTAACCCTCTGAAATTGTAATCCCCAATTATAGACTTTCAAACGTTGCCTGGGTCAATAGAAAAGTAACTAAGATGAGCAGTATACACTTGTAACTGCTGATGTCACTCTCCAAGCACACCACTTTTAAATCACAACATTTCACCCCTTGTCCTCTAGGTCTTACTTTTTTAAGATTTATTTATTTATTTATT
>LOJH01052327.1:0-12368 GCA_001685095.1 Ellobius talpinus
TTATTAACCAATGAAAGTAACACATAGACAGATGACCCTCCTCCATCATTTACCTAGCCCAATACTTTGCTATAACATAGTAAGAATACTGTCTAGTAACACATGCAAATTTTGCTTTGTATATATAGTCTTTCTTCACGTTTTACCTTGGAAATCCTTTACAGCATCAAATATTTATATTTATATACATGATATAGTGCATAACAGAGTATATTATATAATATGTATATTACAGAATTCCATATGTCAGTATCTATACCGCTTCTCTAATTTACTTATTTCTATCTAATCCTTCCTTATCTGTATCCCATTAATCTCCATCTCTAACTTCATCTTCATTTCTTGTCTCTCTTTCTACCATCGTTTTACAGTAAATTATTTTCAAACATCATAGAAAATGGTGTCCTGTCCCAAACAAAACCTTGTTGCCATAAAATTAAAACTTGACACATAGTTGCTTTCAGGACTGACTCTTAGACACATTCCCTGTCTCTTCTGCTTGCACGCACTGCTAGTTAGACATTGGGATTCTACATTTCCCCCAAGAAAGCTCCTTTGCATTGTATCGAGGTAAAGTATAAGTAGAATTTTCTTTGTCATTGTTGCTCCTGTTGTTCCTATTACAAGATAGAAATCCATTTGCCTGCTGTTTTTCTGGAAATATATTCGAAAAGTAGTCATTCAGGAATCCACAAAGCCCAAACTAGCAAGCATGACTTTCTTTTTAAATATTTAGTGTATGGTGCATGAGTGGTTTGACTGCGTGTATTTTTGTGAAATACACATGTTCCTTGTGCCTGTGGAAGTCAGAATAAGGAAATAACTGTTCAGACAGACGCTTGTGAGCTATATGATGTACAGGTGAGGAATGAATCTTCTCCACCAGCAAGGTGTGCTTTTCACTACTGGACTGTCACTGCACTCCTAAGCCTGATTGTTTTGATTTCATTGCTTCTTTAGGGAGGAGGGGAATTGGCACTTGTGTATAATAGTAAAATAAGAATTGTCTATGTGAAATTAAAGTATCAAGACAATATGAGAGACGTATAGTAAATCATTTGATAACGTCTATCCTAAGTTGAAATGCTCATAGAATACTGAAAACAAAGCCTGAACACACACTGTTTGTCATTGTCTGAAAAATTCTGTCTCCAAATCTCCAAACTCCTCCTCCATACAGTTGGTGAATGTGTGTGTGTGACCTTACCTATTTTCTCCAGAATGCTGCTTCTATTTTAAGCTATTACATCCACTTTCTTTAGGATATTAACATTAGTTAAATTCTAACTGTATAGACTTCTACTTGAAGTCCATCTTATGATTAGAAATTCTTTTAAAAAAAGTTGTTTCTTTTTTTGTCGTCAAGATGTGGAGTCTTTGAAAGCAAACCTCACACTTAACCCTGGTAAGAACTCCACGCTTTGACAATATATGTCTCCTCTCAAGGACGTGTTGGTCTCAATGGGACCGAGGAATCAGTCTTTCGCTGAGCAGAACTAACAGAAAGTGAATCAGAATGAGGCTGACAAGGTATTCTATAGGAAGTGTGACATAAAATAATGAGCATAAAACTTTTGACAATGCTATATACTGTTTCAGGAAAGATTTTCATACAGCCCAACTGCCTGCTCATTTGTAATGTCTCTCAGTCTGGGCAGGCTACCAGGTCACAATTCTGTGACATCTGAATAAATTTTGTGACCAGCTGGGGAATAGTTCACTTTTGGTTGATCCCAGAGTTGATGGTCTCCACTTATGGTTAAAAATGGAGGATAATAAATTATTTCTATTTAACAGTTATGGGTTTAGAGGGCACAATTTATTGTATTTCTTTTTTAGACCCATAGAATAACTTCACTGGATTCTACTTAAATCTCTTCCCAAAGGAAAAGAAATTCAGTAAGAGTTGTAAGTGGACATTGGCCCAGGATGGAGACTTCTGTTTTCTAGTCTGCTAACATTATACCAGTGTCTGTTAACCTGGGTGGCCATTTTTAGTGTGGACATTTTTTGAAGAAAGTAGACCGAAACCACTAAACATATTTGCTCCATGAGCTAAACCACAATAAAACAGAGGTCCCCTGTGGATAGCTTTCCTCACCCTTTGAATTTGATTCATTTTTACTTTATTTCCATAAGAAGCAAATATCCCCTTAGAAAGTTACTCTTTGAAGTTTAAATGTAGTTGTGTAAGTGTATGAACGTCTGTGTATCCAGAATGCAATTATATACGAGTATCTGCTGAGATGATGAAATGACCAACTGTTTCCTGAGAGGAGCCTGGCCTCCTCTGAGAGATGGAACAGGCCAGACCCTATACCAAGCTAGAGGGTCAGTCGTCACTTGCCTATTTTAATTGTGAATGCACGGTATGGAAGGGAGTTTAAAGTGTTATATGTGAGTAATATTCAGAATCCAAGTAAATGCAATATTGTTTGTGTGTATTTGTCAACAAATGATATTTTTCCCTGGATTTCTTCCAGTCTACCTGTATCTTCAAAGACACTACCTAATCATATTGCCCCCTTTCTTCATTTTTGTACTGAAATAAGATTTAGGTTCTGTTTACCACAGAAACTATAAAGTTTCCCAAATTGTTGGGCCAGAGACCCTGTAGTTAACTCAAATGTTGACCAAATCAAGGAAGCTCACATGAGACCACAATCAGAAATCAACTGACCACATGAAGGCTCCGGTATGATACACACCCTTGACAGGTGCACTAAACGTGGCTATCTTGAAGGCAAAGGTTTGCCATTTTTTTCTTATTTTAGTGTTAATGTTGCTGTATGTATGTATGTGTGTTTGAATGTGCATGTCTGTTTGTGCTTGTGTGTCTTATTCATATCTATATGTCTGTATGCTGATGCATACCTAATTGTATGAGTCTTTACATCTCTGAAAGTATAGGTGTTGTATGGTAGTTTAATTAACCTAAACTGTATATTTCATATATCAAAAATCATTTAACTGTGAACTCAATACAAATGTCCCAAAACCTTCCTTTGTAAAACTTAGCAATGGCTTTCACATGCTATATTGTACCAATGAGAAAGAGATACAGCTTGTCCCCTGATAGATACAGAGGTGAAGTTTCTTGGAATATACATCACTATGGGGAAGACTAGCAAGATGCTTGCAGAGTTAGGAATGTGAATTAGCAGGGCCCTTAGCTTAGTAGCCACATACGCACACATGTGTGTGCATGTGTGCGTGCACACACACACACAGAGGAATTTAAAACATTGGCATATTTAAAAATAAAATAGTTATTCATCGTTTATTCAAATAAAAATCAATTTTCTTTAACTAACTAGTTAATTTATATGTCAATAGTTTCTTTATCAAAACGACATTACATTAAATAGTGCATAAGAGAGATTTTCATCTTTTGAAAACACTTTGAATGTAAATCATAAAATAGTGTTCAAGGAGCACATATTTTCATATCATTTTACTTTAAAACAAATGTCAATGGGGATGCCAATAAACTGGAGAGATCAGTTTTAAGGTAAGATATGTTCTTTATGTCAGTGAATTAGAAAATACCTGAATCAGTTCATCCCCCCCAAAAAAAATAGTGTTATTGGCTTCTTTGGGTTTCAGTCTATTATGAGAGATGCTGACGAGCATCCAACCACAGTGTCAGTAACAGAGTTCTGTTAGGGGATTCTGCACAGAGAATAACGCAAAAATCAATTCCCAGTCAATAGTCAGTGTCTCTGCTGGTGGCGGACAAATTTCTCTTTAGAGAGCTGTTGCTGCTCAAGGAAAAGACTATTTAATTATTAGTGATTATGGTGAATTGATCTGAGCTCCACCATATCACATAGGTCAAACAAAGCTCTCCACAGCAGTGCCATTTGGTTTTTGACCTTTTCCAGAGCCAGCAGCTTGGGATGACTTCAAGTCTCTTTAGCATAAGCACTTGCAATGGCCTTGAAGCATCTATTCTTTCTCTCAAAACCATAAAAACTGTGATACAGTGAGGCAGTCTTCTGCACACAGTCTATTCTCTTTTATACAGTTAGGCTGTAGACCCCACATGGCCGTGATCATCAACCCCACTGTTCTCATCCATTCACCAACCACCTGTGTCCTATACTGAACTAGTGAGTACTAAAGCTTGGCCACCTGGTGGGTGGGGGCTTGGAAAACAGCAATAGAATTTTTAATCATCCTACTTCTGGACAATAACACTACTTCGCTCCAAATTAAGTGTGTAATTGCCAACCCATATTTATCCTCTCAGAGGGATTAACTTTTACTTATCGACTTAAGAAGATTCTCTGCCATGATTTGCCCATCACTCTGATAGAATGCAAGCTGCATACTACTCTATTATATAAACGAAGTGGCAGAGGGAGGAGAACAAAGCTGAATTTTCTAGAAAGATTCCATGTCAGTGAAAGAAAAGTTTCTGAGACCAAAGCATTTCTGGATGGGAGAATGTGTCTGTGAATTCAATTTTGCTTTATGCTTGTTTTAATGGAAAATAGCACAGTATCATTAAATAAATGTTATACATGGACTATTTAAAATATATTGTTCTCTTTGTAGAAGATTCTCATATCGTTCCAATTTTAACTTTGATTCTAATCAATGTACCAGAAAGAATGCTAATAAATATGCTCCTTCACATTTAGGAGTCAAGTTCTCCACATCTATCTCGAATCAGACTCTTGAAACAAATACTGGGAAATGTGCAAAGATGTCTTTTCCCTAAAAAGTATCTGCACAGAGGCAAGGGGATGAAACATGTGACTCACTTATTAGGCTTTGCCTGAGGATGTGGGTGGCTGTGCTCAGTGACTTAACCCCATTGAGATCATCTTGCTGATTCATCCCTGGGCATCAGTGCACACAGAGTCAATATTGTGAAGATTAGAGGACAGATAATGGGCCTTTCATTTTAAAGATTACATCAAATCTGAGTCATGATTCAATGACCTTAGCTCCAAATGAAAATCCAAAGTACATGGTGGTACGGCAAAGATGATTAAATTTATTGGTGGAGGTTAATGAGACTCCTTAAATGGGATTAAAAAATTCAATCTTATAAAATCTTTAATAAGGTCCTTTTGGCCTTTGAAACTGTAAAATTATCAACATACATCTGTATTTATTACGTTTCAAAACACACTTCGACATTCCAATTTCTAAGAGAAATGAAATATATTAGATGGTTTCATTAAACATGAAAACTGAAGTATAATAACACACTTCTGTTAATTTTACTCATAATTAAATAGCTCAATTTTCATTCACATATAACCAATGGATTTCTCCTTGATGTCTAATGAACATTTTTCTATTTTTATGATGTAGATAGCAAAGTCAAAAATTGTATTTTGACAATATTTTTGCTTTACTAATCCAACAGATTTCATATTTTATCTATCCACTCAGATGCATGGATACATTCATATGTTCATATGCAAATAGACATAGCTACCATTTTACTTGAATTCTCAAATTTCACCTGAAGTACATTGAGACTATAAAACTCTCTTTAAGTTTTTTATTTTTGTTCTTGACTTTTTAAGTAAATTATTTCCCATCGTGTGATCTGCTCATTTATTACAGAGATTAAACTCTAAACTACTAATTGTGTATAGGTGATAAGTACAAATAATATTAGTAGACTGTTCCTGCCTTTGTGACTTAGTCTCTTTCAGAATTTCTTCAGGAAGAATATGTAAATAGAATTAGTTAAAAAAAATAGGATGGGTCACTTTGTGGAAAGGGAAGAGATAATATTACAGCAAGGAATCACAACTCTCAAGAGAGGTGTTGGCCTGACCTTAAGTCTTTAACAGACTGAGGGTCCAATGACAATAGCGCTGGGATTTGTCTCTACTGCATGTACTGGCTTTTGGGATCCTATTCTCTTTGGATATACACCTTCCTAAGCCTGGATGGAGGGGGGAGGGCCTTGGACTTCCCACAGGGCAGGGTATCTTGCCCTCTCTTAGGACTGGAGAGGGGGTGGGGGGTAAAGGGTGTCATGGGGAGTGAGAGGGAAGTGGGAGGAGGGAAGGAAGTGGGAATTTTGATTGACATTATTTTTAAAGTAATAAAAAAGAAAAAAGTCTTTAACAGAATTGTAATAGGATTGAATTATGCTGTGAAAGCAAACCACAGGAGCAAAAATTTTTGTTTTTATTTATTCATTTTGGGTTTTTTTGCTTGTTTTTTATGGAAAGAAACATATTCTGATTTATTTCAGGACGACAAATTTTCCAGCAGTATGTGAAGTAAACCAGCACCCTATGAATTTTGCCTTTGAAAAGACCATGTATGAGGTCCAAAAATATTTTGAAAAGTAACAAGAACACCATGGTCTTTCACTGGATTTAGGAAATGGTCTGACAAACTGAGAAAAAAAATCAAATCCAGAATACACAGTTTGGAAAGAACACACTTGAGCAATAAATCCAAAATGAGGAGGGGGTCCGATGACTGGGCAGATGAAGGGAGTGCAAGCTGACCCAGGAAGTGGGGGATAAATAACAAGGATGCTAGGGAAGTCAAGGAGCCATGTGTTCCTATGCAACGGCATGGATGAGCAGCCAACAGTTCATATCCAAGAGGCCTGATACTCAGAAAAATGGAAGAAATTGGAGCAAAAAAATGTGTTGATTATAAAATTATGGGTGAAGGATGGAAGACTCAAAGAATCCAACTGGAGTCAGGAGTACAAGTAGATAAGAAGAACTGATCATTTAGCAGAATTCACTTGTCAAGGCCAAGAAGAGAATAAGAAAGCCTGATTTGGTTTTTGTTTTTATCTTCCTAAGGAGACACAGAAAGGGTGAGAATTGTAATGGGAGGGGATATGGAAAGGAAATGGGAGGAGTAAGGGGAGGGGAAATGTAATCAGAATATATTGTGTGGAACAATATATTTTCAATAAAAGAAAATAATAAACACAATATTTTCACTTAAGAAAAATCAGCTGAATATATTTGGCCTGTCCATGAATAGTATATTTTTTATCATATAGAACTCAAAATCTATAAAGTGACTTTGCAAAAATTATCCTTTATTTCAGTTTTATCCACTCACTTTCATCTCATACAAAGCTCTGACTTATTTTCTTCATAATCACCTAAGAATAAATGTAAAGAGATTCCTATTTTAACTAATGGAAACTAATAATCTGAGGAATCATCTGGATGTCTAGTTCAACAGTAGGATTTTGTCTCCATAGGTAAGGAATAATAGTATGCTTCTACCTAAGCACTCTAGGCAATGCTGCTCTTTCTGGATCAGTCTGGAAGCATTGTGAGAGTAGTGAGGTTTAAAGACCAAAGAGCCTTCCAATTCTGTTACATAAATTAATTTGGGACAGGGATTAAGCCCAGGAGATATTGTTGTCCATACTGTGCTCTGTCCCTCTCTTCCTCCTCCCCCAATCTTTATTACACACCCATTTTATCCTGTCATGTTTCTTATGACAAAGGTGGTGAGTATTCTGGGAAAACTGTACCCTTTCAATGTTCATTCAAACAGGGATAGAGATGACAGGACAAGCAGGACTAGTGAGATAATAGTGTCCGTAGTTTCATACCCAGTGAAGGACACATCCATATTTGAATAGGTATAGGATTCTTACTGACTTCTATGCTAACTTGAGTGAGTCAATCCTCTTAGCATCCTGACAAAGCTGTCATTATCCAATAATTTTACTAGCCTGAAATTTTAGGAATGAAAAATGAAAGATGCTATGAACCATTTGTTGCTTTTCTGAGACAAAAATTTCACCCAAAGCAAAATGCACCGCTCAGTCCATTGCACTTAAGGGTAATGCATAGAGAAGACTGGCTCTAAACCTTACAGGAGACGAATTTATCAGTGTGTCTGCCTGTCTTAAAAGACTAAGGTGAGCCCAACTTAAATGCACACAGCTTCTGTGATTCTAATACTTTCTTTGACCGGGAATAATTTTACAGAGCTTGTGCCAGATTTTGTGGCCAAATTGAAAACCACACTTAAGTTCAGCAAGCATTACACTTCCCAAATTGGCCCTTCAGGGACCACAGCATGGAAGCGAAGGCAGAAGAATTGTGTTTGTGAACAGGCACCCACATAAGTAAAGCTGACCACAAAGAAGTCATTAAAACAACACAAGAGTCATCATTTATGGAAAGAATTTCAAATGTTAAAAGGATTGTTGAAACACCCTGAGAAGAAAGTGTTTTATGTGAATTGAGAATGATGTATTTTATATTAAATTATATCTGAAACAAGCCATTTATTTTGCTTTATTTCCTAACAAAATTCTTTCATTGTCTTTTAATGGATCAGTTTGATTTTAGGTTTGTTATATTTCTTCTACAGTAACTTTGTTCTTACAAAGATGAACACACAAATCCGATCAGTCTTTTTGCTTTAGTTCTTTCTACATTTTTCTACATTTAATCTTTTTTTTTGATTTTTTGAGATAAGGTTTCTCTGTAGCTTTGACGTCATCCCTGGAACTAGTTTTTGTAGACCAGGTTGACCTCAAACTCACAGAGATATGCCTGCCTCTACCTCACAAGTGATGAGATTACATTTAATCATTATCAATTGATCCTCAAATATTCTCTAATAGTAAATAGTGATAAGACAACTTCATTGGTGTACTCTCAATAAAATTTTATTGTTTTCTACTTCA
Source organism: Ellobius talpinus (assembly GCA_001685095.1). Lineage (NCBI taxonomy): Eukaryota > Metazoa > Chordata > Mammalia > Rodentia > Cricetidae > Ellobius > Ellobius talpinus. The sequence continues at coordinate 8,663 of LOJH01052327.1, forward strand.
TGCTACATGGTTGATAGTTGGAATGAAAACCACTTAAAATGTTCTTGTGGGTCACTCTTCCTGGGAAGACATGAACAAAGATCTAACTACTTGAAATGTATCAGCAATGACAAACAAAGAAATGATTTCACACAATTCCATCTTCATGAAGCAATGACTTCACTAAGAGGCTTACAAGAGCATGAATAAAAGGTATTTGTGGGAAGATGGGAGACACAAAAGCAGTAGGATTATTAAAAAGTCCACTCTAACATGCACAATAAGTCACTGTGTATCCCTGGAACTTGTAACTCTTCAGACATATCAATCAACTTATATAACTACGGAAGGCTCTTGCATATCTCTTTTAAGTCTCAGAAACATTAAGATTTGTAAATTTTATTTACTTCCTAAGTCTTGTAAGTTTCACTTACTTCCTGAGTTTTTCTTCAAAAGAAAGCATTTCAGTTTAGAGGAAGTAACTAAACACCTTCTTCAGGAGCTTTTACAGTACCTTATGAAAACTGAAAAACAGTCTCTCAGAATTTTGTCATTATGAAAAATAAAAGTTTGAAAGAATAGACTTGAACGTCAGATTGAATGGTGTTGGGATGAGAGAGGAAGACATTTCAGTGGAAATTGTAAGGTTATCCCGCGCAGAGTGAAGAGAAATTGCAAGAATGGAACCACTTGTGCTCATGAAACAATAACAGGGGAACAGGGAGGAGAGGCAAGAAGGTCTGGGGTAGCCTGTCTCTACTGTTATACAGGGAGTAAACACAGGAAGGAAGGAGGAGAAAGCTGATAGACCCCTGATGCAAACAAAACTACACACAACATTAAGAGCTGGGAACAGCATGAAATTCAGTCTCTTAAAGCAGTGGTTCTCAGCCTTCTTATTGCTGGGACCCTTTAATACAGTTCCTCATGTTGTGGTGACCCCAACCATAAAATTATTTTGTTGGTACTTCATAATTGTAATTTTGCAATTGTTATAAATTGTAATATAAATACCTGATATGGGATCCCAAAAGGGACAGGACCCACCTGCGAAGAACCACTGTCTTAAAGGATTCTAGAGTTAAACCATTTCTTTATACTTATGGATCTTAGTACACACAACTGTGTCTGTATTTCTTTGTAACAGTTTGCTTTTCTTTTCACCTTATAGCTGGATAATTTCAGAGTTAAGCTTTAAAAAGAGGCTGTGAGTGAATAATCACAATGCTATCCTTTCTGATGCCAGCTTCGTTAACCTGAAGGACTGGCCCAGTGGATGAGAAAGTGAGAGGGACATATAGTGTCTTCTCTTCAGACAATCCTGAGCCTAATAGGAGAACCTTTGGGAAGATATATTGTTCCCATTCTTACCTTTTCCTCTAATATTTCATATGTTTGGGTTTATGTATGAAATGAGTCAGGCCAAGACAGGGGAGAGCCAAGTCTGTGCAAGGACCATATGCTACTGGGGCCTGGAGCCAAGGCATCGAGTAAGTACCTATAAGTCCCTGAGAATATCCACATCTAATTCAAATGAGAACAAATGGCTCAGTTAGCCAAGAAGTCATTCTCCACATCCTCTTACTGGTAATTACACTCTGGAGATGGGCAAGTTAGTGTAGCCAATATGCCAGAAAGCCTGTGTCCTACTGTCCCTTATTCCTGTGTCTCAGGACTTCCCGGCCAGTCAAACAAGGTACCAAGAATAGGTGGCTATCCATACAAATCAGTGCCAGTTGTAAGTCTACAAGACAAAGTCATAACCTTAGATATGAAACTTGATAACGTAGGGGAAAGGACATTACCAGAGGAACCAAATTGAATTACTGTGGATCTTCCTCTAAGTTCATCTCTGACTGTGTGGAAGAAGAGCGAAGCCCTGTGTCTTGCATATAATATTCCCCTTGAACTTTTAATGTAAAGATGTGGACTTAAGATTTTATACAGGGTTTACAAATGTTTCCCTATTACGACTAACTTGAATGATGAATTTATTCATTTAAAAGTCATGAAATTAAATAATATTTTATTAAAATTTATAAAATATTTTGTGTAGCTGGACAGTGGTGGCACACTCCTTAATCCCAGCACTTGAGAGGCAGAGGTAGGTGGATTTCTGTGAGTTCAAGGCCAGTCTGGTCTACAGATCTAGTTCCAGGACAGTCAAAGCTGTTGCACAGAGAAACCTTGTTTTGAAAAAGAAAAGAAAAAAAATGTGTATTTTAAAAATAATTTTAAATTTGATTTACATTTGTTTCATAAGTGTATAATAATTGTATAAAGGTACTCCATTGGAATATTCCCTTCCTTTAATCAATTTAATTAATCAAATATTTCTATCTCTTTGGTGGATATATAGTCTAGTGAAAGAAGAAACATCTGACATGACATGTGTTATTGCCCACCAATGAATTTTTCATATTTTACGTTACATGTGTCTGTATTTCACAACCTCTTTTAATTGCTTTATATTTCCTGAAGGAAAACATATTTTTCTTGACACAGCAAAGAAGTTACACCTATGAGCTCATGGTCATTGAGAATTTATGCATAAGACTTGTACACATTCAAAATACCAGCAGGGAGAGAAACAAGAGGAGGAAGTTCTATCATTAGCTGAGTGGCTACTAGTAATTGATAGCTATTGGAGAGGGATGGGTAGTGTCTTAAAGGAGAGGTCATTGGTAGGAGGACCATACATGGGCATCACAAGCTATATTTGACTATTTTGTTGTTGCTTTTTAATTTGTATTTATTTTTAATTTCATTTTACATTCCAACAACAGCTTTACCTCCCACTTGTCCTCCCACCCCCTCACCTGCCTTCAAGCCCACCACCCATCCACTCCTCCCAAGGGGAGTCCACAAAGCCTAGAACATTCAGTTGGGGCAGGACCAAGCCCCCCATCCTGTATTAAGGCTGAGCATGGCATCGCACCATAGGGAATGTGCTCCAACACACTAGCTCATGCACCAGGGATAGATCCTGGTCCTACTGTCAGGGCCTCCTCCGTTATTCCAAGCTTCACCACTGTCTCCGACAGATAGAGGGCCTAGTTGGGTCCCAAGAAGGCATAACAGACACAGCCTAATTTATGAGTTTCTACGAGCTTGGTTCATCTGTCTCTGTAGATTTCTCCATCATGATCGTGGCCTCTGTTGAAGATAAAAACATGGTGGAACTGGGTGATTGAGTGGGGAGAGCGGGGAGTGGGAGAGTAATGAAAGCGAGATCTTGATAGAGGGAGCCACTGTGGGGTTAGGGAGAAACCTTGTGCTTGGAAAAATCCCAAGAATCCACAAGAATGACCCCAGCTAAGACTCCTAGCAACAGTGGAGAGGGCACCCTAATTGGCCTTCCCCTGTAACCAAATGGGTGAATACCCCAGCTGTCATCCTAGAACCTTCATTCAGTAACTGATGGAATCAGACGCAGAGATCCACAGCCCAGCAACAGGCCAAACTCCGGAAGTCCAATTGCTTTGATTTTTTTCTTAAGTGAAAGGATGCAAAGATGGATGGGTCACGAAGGATGGGGGACTGCAGGGGACATTGGGGAGGGAAATAAATGAATAAGATCACAAAAAGCAATTCTCAAAGAACTATAAAAATGTATAAGGGGAAAAGGGTCATGTTAAGTCGGGTGTCTTGTGACTTGCCTGTTCTGAGCACTCAGGGGGTTGAAGCAGAAGATTTTTGACTTACAGAGCACCCTTGGGGGTATATA
>LOJH01052328.1:0-12087 GCA_001685095.1 Ellobius talpinus
ATATATATATACATACATATATATTCCTACCTGTGGACCTCAGTTAAGGGAAGTTGAAATGGATCAAGTAGTGTTGCTAACTTTTCATTTTATTTTTAAACATGTTGATGTTTCTGGGTGTATGAGTTTCTTGTGTATGTGTTACCTGAAGCAATTTAGAAAAAACGTTTCAAATCTCCTGGAGCCGGAGTCAAAATTCATTGTGACTTTTTCAATCTGAGAACTGAAAACCAAGCTCAAATCTCTGAACAAGAAGCTGAGTTGTCTCTCTAGCCGCTAAATGGTCATATTTACAGTGAAGCACAACCCCTGTATAACACTGAATGAAAAATGCCCAAGGATCCTCCCTCATCAGACATTCTGACAGCTGATGTTAAAGAACCAGGTTAAGTTTCTTCATATGTAAATCAGAATGCAGAAAAGAAGGATAATCTTGAATATCACACATGTCTATAATCAATTCTATGTGACATTGAACTCTGAGGTTTCATTATGGGATTCTTCAAGCAGACCTGTGCATCCAGGACCCAACCACATGTACTGATTTTGCGTTTTTTGTAAAAAGTTCTGTAAGGCTATTGAAACACATACCATACGCCTATCACAAATAAGCATCCAGTACAAATTCATTTAAATGGTTGTTTGTTATGCTGACTTATTATATTTATTTTTACCTCCATTGTCATGACAACACAAGAGATATATCAAGTGTATCCAGCCTGAAAGATAGCTTTTACCATCTACATCCATGCTCAGTTAAGTCCACAATCTATAAACTTATAACTTCTCTCTGTCTTTTGATAAGAAATCCATACCATCAGCACATATCAATATTTTCCTCTGCTCTGCTATTAAAATCCTTATTCAATATAAAAGGATACACAAGTATTTGAGTAAATGTATTGGCCTAGCAAGAAAGAAATACTTTGCTTTCATTGTACATACAAATGTACTAGTGATTATATATACATGGGAATATTTTTGTGCTAAACCCATCATAGCCCTTCCTGTTGGTAGAACAGACTAGATCTTCCTCCCTGTTTATGCTTGTGGAAGGATAATATGACTGATGAATCTATGACTGCCATCATTGTGTTTTCTGGTAGTTACAATGATGGTAGTATCACAGTTGTGTTTTAAAAAAATCTTTGTGGTGTGTGTGTGTGTGTGTGTGTGTGTGTGTGTACACTTAGGTGTAGATTAATGGACACACTGATATGATCACCATGCCTAGCTTTACATTGGCCTTTGGATTCCAAACTCAGATCCAACACTTTCAAGGTGAGTGCTTTACTCACAGACCATCTTCCCACCCCATCTTGTATTTTTGTATGGTAAGTACATTTACTCTAAGGAAGTAAAGATAAATGTGTTATTTTGAAAAGTTCTTGTGAATTTTAGCATTATTGATTCATTAGTTTTGTTTCTTCTTAATGATAAATGTAAAAGGACCAGGGTTTGCTGCTGAGCCTGTATTGAGTAACCACTTCTTGACATGGTACTTTTCATGCACTGGTCCCCATTTTATAGACCAAGAAACTGACAGGCTGATATCTTAAGTCATTTTCAAGAGATAATGCCTCACAGGTTTGATCCAAATTCAGCTATTTTTAGCTCAGAGACTGTGCTTTTTTATACTAGATTGTCTGTCTCTAGTATGTCCCAGAAAGGGCTACAGATAGACCATTTTGCTTGTAACAAAATAAAACTGTATTCTCTGTGTGTGGAGCTGTAACACACATGCTGTTTTTGCCTAAAAGCTGGCTCACCTCCCTCCTGCCAATCTTTACTTTTTAATCCCTGTTTGAGCCTGCGAAGTGGAGGACTGCGGGCAAATATTTATTCATGAAATGAGCCATTTTCTCTATTTCTAACCCATCTAAAGCTACTCTAGTTTCTCTTAAACTTTGGAAAAGCAATTTGCTCCTAGATTGAAAAAAGAAAAGTCAGAGAGAAATAAAGAATCTCTATCTAAAACATGAGACAGAAACAATGGGGCAGAAGTGAAAGTGTCTTCAGTGAGGTAGACACTGCAATAAATCTCAGATACTGACATTTCAGATATTAAAGATAAGACTCACGTGGGACTCTTGGAATTGAAGCAAAAGCTCTCTCTATTCCTTGTGGACAGAGGGACAAAGAGAATGAATGTGAACTTGAGAAGCATGAGACAAGTCTGGTTCCAGGTAGAAATTGTCATTGAGTTGAACTTCTCTCATTGATTGCTTTTACTTGCGGAGCACATCAACTCTAGATAAAGGTCACCTGATACTTTGCATGCATGCCCCCGCTCTACCGTCGTGCACACAAGATAGACATGGCTAATTGACTAAGGCACTTGATATCCCTGGACCAGGATTAACTAAGCATCCTCAAAAATAAAACATTCTGCACAGCCTCTGTGAATCAATCAGAAGAGAACAAGTGTGAAAAAAACACTTGTACCAAGTTAATCCTTGCAGACAGGCAATACTTTGGATGACTATGATTCTCCTTCTATTTTGCTTTTAGTTACCAGGATTTTTGAAAATACAACTGACCACTCTTGTAATCAGCAGATGCCAGCTAACTTCATACATGTTAAGATGACCAACTATTAGAAGATGTTCAGCCATGGTTGAATGTCCTAGAAGTTTATTTACTGTTCAATTCCTGCTGGTTACTATGGTAGCTGCTAGGCAAACTTGGATGATTCTTGGCTCCATCCTCATTCAAGATATAGTAATATACCTCATATGCAGTTTTCATTTGTATTCTTTCTTGCAGAGATGTGCTTTCTATTTCTCAAGAACACTGTAAAGTTCCTCGGGACTCTGTTTCATGTAATAGTTTTATTGTAATAGGAACACAGAACAACTTTAATCACTGAATAAAGGAGCAAAGAACTCTTAAAAGTTCATTCCTTTTTAAAAATAATTTAGAAAAGAAAGAGCGTATGCATGTGCATCTGTGTTGGGAACAGAAAAGGCATCTAGAAACTACTGCAGACAGATGTGGTGACCAGCAGAAAATTAGGGTAAATATAGATGTAACTGTGCTTCTAATAATGGTTCTGGGAAGAAGCTTAATAAATGGAAAAAATATCAGATTATACTTTAGAACAAGACACTGACAAGCTTTCTTAATAAAATATTTTTAAATTAATAAAAATACAGTTCCTGACTTCTCTGGTGCTTTATCTGGACAGCTTGCCTTTTTTTCTAGTCTTTATCTTGCCTGAGCATGAGTCTAGCTTTCAGGAAAGGGAGCCATCAACTTCCTTTTGCTTTCCTTTTTCTTCATAGGGTTTTCTCATTTTCTAGAACAATTGATGTTTCAAATGAAATGCATAACTATAAAATGTGCTGATGTACTTCTTCCATAAGTTCACAAGGTGGGTTTGCAGACGGTTAGTTAAAGTACCATGACTGAAGCCCACCCACAATGGCCACATTTCCTAAGCAATACAGATATCTCAGCAGTAAGGAAACATTAGACAAGATGCTCTCTCTCTTCTAACTTCGGCAGTAAAGAGGTACACGGTAACAGCCTCTCTGAGGAGTTCATATAAAGCTGTTAGCTCAATATGTTAAATGCTGTCAAAACAACCAAGTTCATATCTAGAACTCAGTAGATACATGACACTCATTTCCAGAAATAATTCTATCAATATGGTCTATGCTTTGGTGATTCAGTGGTTTCATTAAAAGAATTAATGAGCTAACAGAGAAAACACTTGAGTCTTCGAATCTGTTCCATTAAATTTTCTTTTAAAAATAAAACAAAGTGGCAGATACTTCAGTTTATGAGTGAGCCCAGAGATCCTCTGCACTTGCTCAAGTGAATGTATTTGTATACCACTTTTTTCTTCCATGTTCTTTGCCTTTGAAAATTATACATATTTATAGTCAAGATGTAATACTTCAAAACAAGAATATGTTATGCAATCACCCAATCAGGGTCCTTACTGTATGTACCACCTCAAATGTCTATCATCTCTTCTCCATCAGAATACTTAAGAGCCTTTCTTTTCAATGGAGTAGGGAACTGTAGGTCAACAGGGTCAGAGCTTGAGTTAAGTTGGAAGAAGAGTCCTGCTGTTGCTCCTGCGCAGAAGAATGACTACCTTAGTGATATACTGCCTATTTCTAATCTACCAACTATATTTTATAAACCAACTTCTATGCTTTCATAATGTTTCCTGTGATCCTCTATATTAATTTTCGCTTTGAAAATTTTCTACATGTAAATGCATATTGAACTAAAGTGTATCAGTCAAAGCAGCATTTTCAGCATAATCGGTCAGATAAAACGATGTATTTAACATTTGAAATGCAAAATATGATTCGGAAACATGCTACCTCTTACTCTCAAAGCAACAAGTTTATCAAACTCTTTTCTGGAAACTCAGTTCCTTCCTTTAAGCTTCAACTTAATATATACTTTTTTCTATTTTATCTTTTTGGTGTTTCATTCAGTCTTGTGGGTTTTTGTTGTTGTTGTTACTTTTCTTAGGATTGTGGTGGTGGGTTGATTCACCTTAATCAAATTCAGTTAAGATAAAACACATCTATAATTTTCTATTAGAATGAGAATCTGAGCTATTCTCTATCTGTGTTTTTAAAGACACTATTATCAATAATGTTGTTTACAACTTTTCCTTGCACTCTCAGGTCAATATCCAGGAATTTCTAGGGCATTTACTATAGAGGAACATTGCTGCCAATAAATATGACACCAGAGTTTTCTTTATTCTGTTTTCTAAATGTTATCATTTCTTATTACATGATTTATGAGTTCACACATTATTAATTAAAAGAATTTACTTGGTACCATACCTGATCCCTTGGTATTGTTCAATGCTGAAATTTCGCAATTCATTGAGCACAAAAGTTTATTCCAACACTTCACTTGATGATGTTTTAGTCGGCTGAGCCTCTGTGCTAGCTTGCTTTTTGTTCTGTTTTAGTGATAAAAGGCCTGACCAAAAGCACTGTGTGAAGAGAAAGGTTTGTTTCTTCTAATAGTACAGCCCATCATCAAGTGAAGCCTAGGTGAGAACTCACAGAATAAGTTTGGAAAGAGCAGAAACAACAAAAATATACAGCTTGTTGGTTTGTTACAAGACTCGTGTTCAGCTATCTGTGTGTGCGTGTGTATGTGTGTATGTGTGCACATGCACACATGCATACTTCTTAAGGTAGGACCTACTTAAGTTAGTACCACCAACAATGGACTGAGCCCTCCTACACCAATCAACAGCTGAGGTAACTTTATCCCATGTATATCAGATGGATCAACAAGATTCACGGTCACAGGCTAACATAACCAAATACCACAGGCAGAATGGATAAACTAAGAGATGAGCATACACTCTGGAGACTGAAAAGTCCATTGTGAGTATGACAGAGAAGGGCCCCTTGGACCTGAGTAGACTTCTTGTTGACCTCTCATGTGAGAAAAAGGAAGTCACTGTGCTCCTTTCCTTTCGATAAGGGCCCTCATGCCTCAACAGGACCTGTCACACATCATGGCCTCATCTAAACGCAACCACTTCCCAAGATGACAAATGTACTAATACCCCCACCATATTGTAAGAGCATCAATAGAAATTTTGGTGGGACATGAGGAAATAACCTATGGAATATGATAATTAAAAACTTGAATGTTTGTTCACATGCTTTAATGCAAAACATATTTTAGTTTTGTTAAGTTTTATTTGCCTTCTATTTAATAATTGTAATTAGTATGTACTAGGGAAAATTTCTTTGCTAGTTCCATGAGAGAAATACGTTCTTATTCATATATTTGTTGCTGGTTGTTAAACCATTTGATGAGTTTTGGGAGTCATAGTAAGTAATTTTGGGGCAGGAAAAATAATCCATTGATGTTAGCATTCTTTGCTTGTTGATCATGTAACACTTTATTGCACAAAAGACATTAAAATATTCTTCAATTGACTTTCAAAACATACCTTTTATACCTTTTCTATTAGGTATTATATATTTTTTCCTTTTGGATTGTGGTATAGGCTACAACTTTATTTTATTTTCATCAAGATAATAACTGCTCCACCTCATTTATGAAATAGCCTTTCATTGCTGACTTACATGGAAATGCCTGCTTATATGAAATATTATGTTTGTATGGTCTAATACTGGTCACTGGCCTATTCAGTATCTGCTGTCTGCTTGCTTACTACAGTCTCTCTTTCACATACTGTCAGATCTGACACATATTAGAGTAACTATTTATACCTTGTTTGTCTTCTCCAAGAATATTGGTCTTCTCTCAAGTGTAGTGACTTTAATGACCTGCACTACATTCTCAGTACATGCAAAGCCTGAATTCCTGTACATGGCTAAACTGAAATTCTGCTTGCAAGTTTAGTAGTTCTCTGCCATGTCCATGACATAACCTTGACTTATACTGCCTGTGGCCCTGAACTACATGTGTTTGATTAAACTTACACACATTAAAGGTGATTTCTCATGATTATGAGAAGACCTGCTAAAAATAAGAACATGTGTGGATGTATTGCTTCTGTATTCTCTATTACAATAAAAAACAATGATCATTTGGTAGGTCTGTTGTAGGTTTCTGAGTTTTCAGCATCTAATAAAGCAATAAAACATTCCGAGATAAAGGAAATATTCTACACACACATTTGAAATAACAGCATCAGGTGTGTCTGTGAAACAGGTGAAGAGATCATACAACTCAATAACTGAATGGTTAATTGTATCTTATGTTACCTTACATGCATAGTACGCACAGGCCACCCAAGGAAGAGTTAGAAAAGCTTCAATAAGACCATATCCCCTTTCACAGCATGCAAACAAGTAACAAAGAAAGAAGAATGTGTGCTTTATGGATCCAAAGAATGAGAATCATAACTTCAAACCAAGTCATTAGAGTATAGAACAGATGTGAGGTATAAGGGCAGTGAGGCAGGTTAAAAGTCATGGTGGTCAATGAAAGAGATCCTTTGACTTAATCCTGGACTCTGTAAGTCCCAGGCTTGCGAACTCTTTCACAGAGCCTTAGAGTTCTTTTGTGTGGATACAAAACATTGAAAACATGTCTTGCAACTTATAGTAGCTTTTGAACTCTTCCTTGCACGACCTGTGCATTAGGTACAAATGTCAGGTAGACTAGTGTCTACCAAAGTAGTTTTATGATAAGAATGCGGAAGTTAAGAGAACTCCATGGAAAAGCATTTCCTTGCACATGCAAGGACTTGAAATTTTAATCAACAGAACTTCAAATTGAAAAGAAAAAACTAATAAATAAGTAAATAAATGGATAGATGAATAAGAAAAAATAGAACTGATGCCTCAAATTTCAGTTTTCCAGTATGTGTCTGCCTTTCTTGACTTCTAGGAAGATACATACAAATATGCTCTACAGAGCAAAGGTGTTGCCATTGCATTGTTTACTTCTTGGGACTAATTCATTATGTGAGTTTAGGGAAAATGTTTAGTAGATTTTAAATGGATTGAATTTTGACATTAAGTCACACATTTTGGAGACATCTTTTTTATTATTCCTTAAAAATATCCCTTAGAGATAAGCATTACTTTTTCCACTTGTTAGGGGAGAAAACTGAAGCTTAGCAAGCATGCTCCAGAACAAAAATTCAAATATAGATCTGGCTTATTCCATACGCTGCCACTTCTCTCATTACAACATGATATCGAAGACATGAATCTCCCACGTACCCAATTACAGTCACTAAGGTTTTTCAGATTGGCAAAAACACTCGATATCTGAAAATTACTCATCCTTATACAGTTTTTGTTATGCATGCAAACAAAATACTAATAGCTAGCATTTATTAAGTGCTAACTGTGTTTCAGACACTTTATATAAATTGCTTCATTTAATTCTCTCAATAACCCTATGAGGTATGTAATATCATTTTCATATTTTCCAAATAGAAAATGCCTAGGTTAGTAAATTCCCTTGGCTTACATCATCAGTAAATGACCCAAGCCTCAAGAGCTTCATGGAACACATAGCAAGGGTTAAAATCACTCTACATTTATTCTCAGAGAACAAGGCTGTTCAGGCAGCAAAACTGCCCCATTATTACAACACTCAGAACAGCCAAGACAGTGGGATCATCAACCTTTTGTGAATCTTCACTTTTGCATCTGTCAGAAATTAGTTTGAAATATAAATGTGAATAAAACATAAGAAGTGATGTTCAAACACACACATAGATACTAACTCTGTGATCAAGCTAAATACAAAGCACTTTTCTGCAATTTTAGCTGAGTAGTAAAACAAAGAATTATCATCTATTGAAATTAAAAAAAAGAACAACGGAGAAAAGAGATACAGCTGTGGACAGACTTGACATTCAAGTCAGCTATTTACCTAGAAGCATGCACAAACTAAGACTTTTTCTAGCCTTGATTAAGAAGATGCTCTTCTAGACAATCCCTGCATTTCCATTGTAAATTCTCTTGAAAGTAAAGCATACGGCCATCCCTGATTCCTCGCCAGAGATAGTCACAATTTCAGCCTCTTCTCATCTGTCTTCAGGAGCTACTAATACCAAAGCAACAGCAGCAACAAAAACAGAATTGGGAAGGCTCAGATGACAAATCCTCCCCTACTAAATCCATAAAAACTGGACAAAAGTAAAAATGAATGTCAATTTGCTTAGTTTTCTACAACATGGTTGCATGAGGTTTTTTTTTACATTTTTTTATTGTAGCATTAAGCCAAATAAGCAGTAAAGGCTGTTGACCAACTGTTTGCAGGCCATTCCTACCTACATCTCTAAAATTCCTTAGAGCAGTAAAACAATATCCAAAAATTGCAATCTTAGATTAAAATCAAATAGAAGAAAGGTGCCAAGATCAATAATAACCACATGTGTAATGGCTACAACAATACACTTTCAACCCATAAGGCTTTTGTAAGCAAGCCATAGAATGAAAGAGTCAAGATACAGATAAGACCCAAGAAGAAGACGCCATTTTTCTTTTGCATGTATTTGGGCTTGCAGATAGAAAGTCCCTTTGATTATGTGAAACTTGAAAGTGACAGGAAACATCTGTAACCTCTGGGAATGAATGCCTTAACTATTAGTTCTAACATCTGAATTCCAGTTCAGAAAGATAAAACATATAGGAGAAAAGCAAAAGACATGCTGAAACTATCATTTCACACTTCTTTATTAATTGACAGGTATAGCCATATGGTCTTGGTACCTGGCTACTTTTAGAATATAAACAATGATTCAAAGTATTCCAGAAAAGTCAATACCGTGATCGATAAAAATTGTTTCTGTGTATGTGGAGCCTTCTTAGACAAAATGCTGATGCTGGCGTTTGGGCAGCCAGTTCTGATGGACTTAAGAACTCCCAGGGATATGTTGTGATTCACCGTATTTCCAACCCAGTGCTATGAAGAAAGTGGAGCTTTTAGGCACTAGGAAAAGAATATATACATTCAGAAATAAAACTAGAATTTAGGGCTCTATCCAAGATCTTACAGAACATTTCCTACATTTTTTCTGTTTATGTACCAGAGACCTGTTTCTGGCAGCTGTGGATCTGTAGTATGTGCAGACCACCATCCTGATTTCCTGTGAATGATCTTGAAATTGATGAACTAAATTAACTGTACTGAATTGCATTAGAGCACGGGGAATGAGAAACACATGTTTATTTCTATTCTTTCTTTTGTATTCCTGTTCAGGCAAATAAACACTCTGTAAACATTAATTAAGCCCTTCTCATAATCTGTTGCGACTGTGCAAAGTCTATAATTTGTTTGCTGTCTCTGTTAGAAATTAAGATCCTATATGCCACAGGATCTGTGTAAAGTGATGAATTGCATCATTGGGACAAACCAGAATGTAGGCATTTACCTTTCCTCTGCTACTCCTCAGAAAGTATCGCATCCCATTATAATTCGGTAAGGAATCCAAAAGTATGTGAAATTAGTTTCAGTCACTTTACGTCCAAATTTAAAGGATCCCTGACTATGAGTACTGCATACAATCAATGAGCAGTGTATAACACCCGTCCATTTGAATTAGAAAGTTAGTTTATAATCATTGTTTTTCTCATTTTGCAAGTGAAGACTCAGAGGTGATTAACATAATTCCAGGCACAGAACTATTAGGATCATCTAGATTATACCAGATAAAGTCTGTAGCATACTAATAAAAGGAACAATAAACTAGATTCCATGTATTTGCCACTAGAATATATTCTATATGCTTTACCTATGAGTAGCATCATCCTTTAGCAAGCCCTCAAGTAATTTAGCTCATTCACGGTTGAAATTTGAATAAAAAGAATTACTCCAATTATTCAGACAAAAATCCTGCATAACTCAGGTTCAGGGCAGCCAAATATTAGGTGAATAATTTTACAGTCACCATTTCACTTCCTTCCAATTTGACACCCATATCTTCACTAGCAACATTCACAAATAAATCATATCTGTATATCCTACATCGATTATATGAGTTTGGGAATGCAACTTTTTGGAAGCCGGTAGTTAGTGTCTCCAAGTCATTTTGGGTAAGCAGTTGCAGAAGGGAAGGAAACTCACATCTATTAAGGTGCCACCATCTGCCATGTGGAGTGAGTGTGAGGCACTTCTCTGCTCCATCTGTGCCACAGAATCTCCTTTCTGAAAACTCCTGTCTCCTCTTCCCTTGGGGAGCAAAGGTCGTGGGAGGATAGGTGATCACAACCTTCCAGATGTTCTTTACACACCATGTACATGCAGAGATTCAGCTGAGACAAGCAACAGTTTAAAGGAATGCACTACATGTTACACTTTGCACACTACTTCTGACAACACAGGAAAGCAGCTGGAGAATACTTCTGCTCTAAAGGTGAGGAACACCAGGTTTCTGAGAGGATGGGAGTGTGAGTTCAAACAGCTCAATTAATGGATGCCATTAATGAAGAATGGGGAGCAATGGATGAAGAAAGGTTAAGTGTGGTATGGGTATCAAGGCAAAGGATAGAGTACAGGGAGGGAAAGCCAACACCAAACATCTTTGAAAAGGCCATATGGAAACCTACTATTGTTAAAGCTGCCTAAAACATATACATACAAATGTAAACAACCAGGTTCTCATTGATATAAGACCTGTACTACACAGTACAGAGCTCCCATCTGGTACTATACAACTGGACCTAAAACCAATGGGCAATAATGTCATACCTTAGTGTAGAACTTTTTACTATTGTTCTGCTAAATGGGCATGGGATTAAACTGCTGCCTCAGTTTCTATTTTCACACCCATAAGTCAGTGAATCTTTGAACCCTCATTAGAGAAGTTTCTTTTTTCTAGATGGAAATCAGTACAGGGGCTCAAAACTAGTCAAGGCACACAGAATAAAAGACTGGATATTCAGCACTAAAGGTGATATCTATATCAAGGTTCCAAGACTATTGTAGAGAAGGGACAGTTAAAAAAATTAAAAGCCTGAGGCACTGAGTGACTACTGTGAAACATTTTCTGGTCATTACAGGGCCATTGCACCCATGAACACATAGCAATTGTGATTGCATGCAAAATGCCTACACAAGATCAAGCCAAAGTCCCAGTATCAATGGGAAAGGGCCTCACAAACTCCTATCCCTAGCTGTGAAGCTATTAGTAACTGAAGGCTGCTAAGGAGAAGAGTCAGTTTTCTATGTTGATGGAGCCCCTAAGAGGACACCTGGCCTCCAGTAGTTGGTCCAAACCCAGGCACACACAGGAAGCACTGAGTGGACTCAATGGGTTTAATAAAGGATTACATGTTGTTGGGAGAAAGGTTGAAGGTGGTAGAGAAGGGATTGTGAGGCAGAATGGCATTGGTTTCTCCAAAATACATTCTATGCATATATAAAATTCTCACGCAGTAAAAACACACCTAAAATAGCCAATGATATTCTATATGTATAGCAATATGCTCTTTATTCTAAACTATTTTAAGAATTTCAGCAATAGTAGTAGTGGAAGATGTAAATATCTTTAAGCTAAATAATGTTCATGTCAAAATAACAATCATCTAAATAATAATGCATATCTTCTTTCCAGTGCAAACCTATCTTTGATTTGTTTTCTATACTGAGATAATT
>LOJH01052331.1:0-12367 GCA_001685095.1 Ellobius talpinus
TTCATCTTCTCTTTCCACAGAGTGACGCCTTCTCCAGGCGGTGGCTTCTCCAGGGTGCCGCCGCCTTTCAGCATCTCCACGCGAAAGCGCCAGGGCTCCATGTAGGCGGCGCGGCCCAGGTGGCGAGCCAAGTTCGGGTCCAGCACACTGTCTTTGGGCTGCCACATGGTCACTGCCTCCTGCCCACAGCGATCGGTCAGAAGGTGCGCCTTGCGCGAAGTGGCCTGGGCTGCCTGGCGCCATTCTGGAGCCCCGACGCGCGAGTCCTGGCCGCGGTCGGTGGAGGGTAGCACCACAGGCATGGTTCCTAACTAGGTACCCGGATTTGGACCGGGATCCCCTAGCTGAATGGTCAGGGGTTCACCCACCCCTAACCACACACCAGTCTTTCCTGGCTGCTAGAATGAGTGCGCCCAGAGCTCCTGTCACCATGGCGACCAGGAGGACAAGCTCGCAGATTGCGTTCCAGAAGTGGGGGAGGGGAACAGCAAGCTGGAGAGGCGGGATCATACCCAGAAATTCTGTTAGGAATTTTTGAGGAATCCACTTTTATGGAGTTCCTCTCGTGGTTTCTCTTGATTTTGGAAAGATATCAGCCAACCTATCCCTACTAGCAGATGACACGGTCTTGCATTTTGAAAATCCTAAGGGATCTACGAACAATACTAGTACTATTATCAGTAGTGTTGAGGCATACTCGAATACTATATACATGTATTTAGTGTGTGTGTGTGTGTGTGCGCACGCGCACGTGTATGTGTGTGTTTACCAACCACAACAGGGGGTGTGTGTAGGCGAGAAGACATCCCGCAGCAATCATTTCTCATCGTGTGGGTTCCAGGATCAAATTCACCAGGTTTGGTGTCAAGTGCCTTTAGCTGAGCCATCTGGTTGGTCCCCCAGTTATGTTTTTTTTTTTACTCTTGGAATGAACAATCAAAAAACTGAATTAAGAATACAATTCACGGGGCTGGGGAGATGGTTCAGTTGGTAAAGTGTTTGCCTTACAAGCACAGGCACTGAGTTTGACTCCCAGAACCCACGTGAAAACATGCCAGCTGGTTTGATGGTGAGACTCTCTGGGGATACTGAAATGAGGATTCCTGGACTGACTGGCCATCAGCCTACCCTCCAGTTGGCCATCTCTTGGCCAGTGAGAGACTCTGACTCAAAAAATGGTGGAAAAGACGTCGAAGACAGCTGAGGTTTTCATGAACCTGCACACTCATACCTTAAAAAATACAACTCCATTTATAATAGCACCACAAAGATTAAAATACTTAATATTTCCCAGCTCTTAGGACATTCTAAATTATTTTCTCACCTCAAAATTTAGAATTAGCCAGGTGGTGGTGGTGCATGCCTTTAATCCCAGCACTCTGGAAGCAGAGACAGGTTGATCTCTGTAAGTTCAAGGCCAGCCTGGCCTACAGAGCTAGTTCCAGGGCAGGATCCAAAGCTACAAAGAAACCCTGTCTCGAAAAACCAAAAATCAAACAAGCAGACAAACAAACATAAAACCCTTCAGACTGCCTTACAGGAGAGCAATGATGGGCCAATTTTGTTCACAACCATGCCTAAGCGAGGACTACTTAGATATGCATAATTATGGTCTTTTCTTTAAGAGACCTATTGTCTTTACAGAACCCCAAAGGTGGAGACTTGAGGTCACTGGATCTCCTTGTTAGTCTTTCCAATTTGACCATAGTGAATAAATCTTTCTTTTCTGCTTTTTTACTATCAAGTTGGCTGTCTTAATTGGTTTATAATGGATTGCCAATCACCTGCATGCACGTGGGGCACAGGAACTCACACAGGCACACATCCATAGTCTTAATTAGTATTTTATTGCTGTGAAGAGACACTGTGATCAAGGCAATTCTTATAAAAGAAAGAATTTAAGGTTTGTTTCAGTTTTAGAGGGTTAGTTCATGATCATCATGGAGAGAAGTGGGCAGACAAGGTTCTGGAGCAACACCTGATCCAAAGGCAGCAGGCAGAGAGACAGAGAGACAGGACTTGGGGTGCACTTTTGAAACCTTCAAGCCCACTCCTAGTGACACATCTCCAACAAGGTCACAGCTCTCCTTCCCAAAGAGTTCCTCTAACTTGGGACCAAGTATTCAAACATATGCATTTATGGGGGCCATTCTCATTAAAACCACTATGACTTAGTCACAGAAAAGATGTCATCTCTAACTCCCAGTTTTGATTCTCCATGCCAGCTCTCAAATCTCACTTGTGGCCTCAATGGTGCACTGCATTCTTTATTTTTGAATATCTTTATCTCTTATTTGACAATTTCATACATATATACAATGTATCTTGACATTATGTACCTCTAAATCTCCCTTTCAACTCCCTCTGGATACCACCCCAACACATCTCCTTGTGCTTACCATTTCCTCTCCCTGCTCCTTTTCTTCTGTAACCCACTGAGTCCAGTTAGTGCTGCCTGTGGAGACGTTGACTGTTCTTGATGGCTCAGTCTGGTGCAGGTGACCACAGATGCAGTGGGGCTGTTACTGCAATAGCCACATCTTATCTGGAAGACAGCATTCCACAGTCTTCTCCACATCCTCTGGCCCTTACATTCTTTACTGTGTCTCTTCTGTGATGTTTCCTGAGTCTTGAGGTGTGAGGGTTAGTTCTATTTTAGGCTGAGCACTCACAGTTGTCCCCCCAACATCAGACAGGACAGGGTTTCTCTATGTAGCCCTGGCTGTCCCAAAGCTCACTCTGTAGACCAGGCTGGCCTTGAACTCAGAGATCCACCTGCGTCTGCCTCCCAGTGCTGTAATTAAAGGTGTGTGCCACCACCGCCTGGCATCAACAATCTTTTATTCTCAGTATATTGGCCAGTTATGACTCTTTGTCTTAACTGCTGCCCATGGTAGAAGCAGCTTCTCTGGCCAAGGCTGAGAGCAGCATTAATTCATGGGCATAAAAAGAATATTTAGAAGGCAATTTGGCAGTATGCCCATGTACTCAAACAACAATACTACATTCCTCCTAGGGTTATGAACTCCAAGGCCACTGACTTTTGACCAGGTTTATATTACCAGGCATGAATTCCTTCAATGTCCCATTTTAGATAGTTGTCTTTCCCAACTTCTCTACATTTGAAGATAGGCAAACCATTTTCTGCTCTACATTTTTCTCAATTTATTTATGTCATGTGTGTGGGTGTTTTGTCAGGATGTATGTCTGTGCAGCGTATATAGCTGGTTCCTGAGGAGGTCCGATGAGGGCACTGGATCTTAGGACTGGTCTTACAGACAGTTGTGAGCTGGGAATCTAACATGGGTCCTTTGGAAGATTAGCCAATGCTCTTAACCACTGAGCCACTTCTCTAGCCCTGATTCTATTCTACTCTTAAACATTCTACTTTTATTTTTAAGCATGTGTATGGTTTATATATCTGTGCAGGGAGATGTGCACATGAGTGCAGTTGCCCCAGGAAGACAGAAAAGGGCATTTGATCTCCTGGAGCTGAGTTACAGGTGGTTGTGAGCTGCTGTACTTGGGTGCTGGGATTCAAACTAGGGTTCTCTGCAAGCACAGTGCACATTCTTAATTGCTGAGCCACTGCTCCAGCCTGTTTGAACTGTTTTAAAGCCTACTGCTCACACCTGGGTTGATAGCTATTATGGCCTGTCTCTGAAATGTCTCCCAAAAGCTAGATGTGTTTCTCAGCAGAGTTTCATTCAGACATTTGGGAAGTGGTTGGCTTGTGAGAGTCTGACCTCATCAATGGATGGATCCATTGATAGTTTTTTATTTTAATGAGGTATCAAGATGGTATAAACTTTATGAGATGGGGCCCAGTAGGAAGCAGGTCACCATGGGCATACTCTTGAAGGAGATATTGTCCCTGCTCCCCCCTTGCCTGTTCTGGCTGCCATAGGTGAACAACTATGCCCCACCATACTTTCCCTACAATGATACTCTCCCTTATCACATGCCACAACAATGGATCAGAAACCTCTGAACTTATGAGTCAAAGTAAACGTTTCTTCCCTTAAATTCATTCCCCCAGATATTTTGTCCCAAGGTGACTTGCACCAAAGATGTCTCAGAGGAAACATTGATTACAGGCTGAGATTGGCTCTCAGTCTCCAAGAGATTAATGGTGACTCCTCAAAAGTGTTTCCTAATGTTATACTCAGCTCTGTGTGGATTCTGCACCCACATATCCAAACAGCTACAGAGACATACTGTATCTAAACTGAACATGTGCAAGTGTTTCTTCTGTCTCTCTCTCTTTCTGTATGCACACGTGTAGGTGTGCATTGTGTACATGCATGTGGGAGCCTGAAGTTGATATCAGGAATCATTCTTAATCACTCTCTTACCTGGTTCAGTGAGGCAGGGCCTCTCAGTCAAATCCAGAGCTAACCAATATGGCCAGTCTATGAGTCAGCTTATTTGGGCACCACACCCACCTAGTATTTATGTAGGCTTCAGGATCTAAACATCGTCCTCATGTTTTAGGCAAGCATTTAACCACTGAGCTATCTTCCCAAGCCCTAAATTTTTAAAATCACTATTCACTAAGTGATAGAATATAAAAACCACTTACATAGCACCCAAATATTTAGCATTATATTACAGTTTAAGAGATAGTCTAGCATATTCAAGAGGATTGTGTGGGTTCTAAGCAAATAATATATATTAGAGGGGAGGATGTGCGTATTGTGGATTTGGTCTCTGGGAGGGTCTGGAAACCTCTGCGGCATGAAAGGGAGGACTGTGTACAGGAGGCCAGCATCCCTCAAGCCGTTTGCGTGCCATTCTGGTTAAGTGTTTGATAGCTTCATGCGTTTATGTAATCAAGTTTAGTCGCTTGTTCCCCTCTCCCACCCTCCTCCATTTCCTGCTGGACCAGTCTTTTCAGGAAGTCCAGCTTCTACTTTCGTGTCTTCTTGTGTGTGACCTGCTGAGTTTAATTAGAGTTGCCTGCAGGAGCATGATTATTTACAGGATATCACTGAGGGAAATAACATCCCTTCCGCAACAACAGTTAACTGCCATTAGTCCCTCAGGGTGGTGGTGGTGGGGCTCCATGGGCCCCTTCCTCATCTAAGATGAAATATTGAGGGCCCCACTGTTTATGAATATATATTCTTTGAGAATCTCATATGTGTATAAAATGCAGTTTGATTATATCCACCCTCCCCATACCTTTTGCTGGACTCACCTCCCCACTTCATGTCTTTTCTTTTTTTACATAAACCACTAAGTATAATTAGTGTTGCCTGTATACACACATGTGTGGGCCCATGCACTGGAGCATGAGCAGCCTAGTAGGCACCATGAGAAGGAGCCAACCCTGTGCATGTAGGTTGTCGGGGTCCAGTCCTGACATAAATTATTTCTCAGAGCCGAGGGGAGGCGTGGGAATAAAGACACAACTCATAGGACTTCATTGGGAGGTAGTTTTCAGGGATCCCTCATGAAATCCTGAGTTCATATCCTGAGAATTCACCTGCGTTTATTCTCCAAACAGCTTTTGTACCAAAATGTAACCTGAGGGGGAAATTAATTAGCATTCTGTTTCCTAGGTCACGTCCACACTTTTCTATGTCCATTTTGTCACATAGACTGAATTAACACCTCTTTCCCAGGTGACCTTCCAATTACAAAGGAGCAGAGTGACATTACCATATCCTGACCCTTTGTTTAGGATGGCGTCAGTTTGTCTGGAAAGGCTAGGTGACCACTTCCTATGTGGCAGGTGCAAATTGTGGCCTGAAATTCTGGCCGTCATACAATGTAGAGATATGGGCCTGTATAATACAGCCCTCTAGTAGGTCTTGTGCAGAAAGTCACAACTGCAGGGAGTACATACGTACAATGGCTATGCCACATCCAGATGACATCTTTTGGTTACACTTGTCCCTATCCTCTGCCTTTTAGGCTATGAAACTAATGTATGCACTTTGTGGAAAATGTGGAAAACACAGACATAATGAAGAGGATGGAATTGATTCACCTTTAATCTTATTACCCAGAGACACTCATTCTGAACATATTCTTTGGTTTGCTGTGTCCATCTCGCTATATGCCCTGCTTCTTTCTCACTCAGGTCAATGGGGAATTGCATTTCTTTGAGAAATCAGCTCTCTGAATTTTATAAATAACACATTATAGAATTCCTTCTGGCTGACTTTTGGCTGAGGCTGTCTGTTCCATATTGTGCATGTCAAGTAGGTAACAGAATTGCCTCCTTGGTGAGGTAGAAAGTGGCTGGGTGAGTGAGTGGCTGAGGAGAGAGAGCCTTTGAAAAATTCTAGCTCCTCTTTCCTTTTTCTTTTGCTATCACATGGAAATGTCCTTCGCTCTGAAATCTTGGCAGGTAATTATCAGAGACCCTTTTTTAGGTTCCCCGATGTCCTCCCTTCTGGGGCACTGTTTTCTACTTTTAGCAGGTGCCCCCTTTCTCTTGGAGATAATCACATCAATTGGTCTCTCATTCCAGGGGGATGTGACCTAGAATCTGTTTTGTCTTTGAAAAACGAGGTCGCTTTCCTGGTGGAGGTGTCAGGAGACACGGGAAGCCCCAGGCTGTGTGGGATGCTTTCTGGCCACCTCCTGTAGAGGTGGTGACCATATAGGTCAATGAGTGATAAGGATTGGTCCATGGGGCTGTAACCTTATTGGCCCTTTGAATTGACTCAGGCCAAAGCCATCAAGGGCCTTTGCATTTAGTAGATCCTACTGTTTCTTTTTCAGTTTCTTACAACTTGACCCGGAGGTAGTATTTAAAATTGTTGAGCACCCAAAACTTGATTCCATTCCTGGATAGTTAGTTTTTTTTTTTTCAAGTACTCATTGCCTTTAGTAATTCAAACACAGTACAAAAGTCTGAAGTTCAAGGCTTATCTGAGACTCAAGGCAACCAATACTTTTCACCCTCTACTTTTGCTTCTTGAAAATAGATTGCTTTCAGTCTGCCCCAGCCATATAACTGTCACACACATTCTGAGGGAAATAGTTTGGTCCTATGCTGGTTTCTTTCTTTCTTTTTTTTTACTTGGACAGTTAGTTTTATGTGCCAACTTTACACCATCTGGAATTAAATGGGAAAAAAATCTCAGTGAGGGACTGATTAGTTCAGGCTGATCTGTGGGCATGTCTGTGGGGGATTGTCTTGATTGTTAATTGATGAGGGAAAACCTAGCCCATCGTGAGTGGCACCATTCCCTAGGTAGGGAATCTTGGCTTGGATAAGTGTAGAGAGGTGGCTGAGTAACCCGGAATTATAAGCCAAATAAACCCTGCCTTCTCTAAGTTGCCTTTTGTCAAGGGATTTTCTACCTCTACTCTCTGTCCTTCATAGGCAGAGGCAAAAGGATCCCTAGAAATTACAGGCCAGCCAGTTTAGCTAACCAATGAGCTTAGGTTCAATGAGAGACCCTGCCTAAAAAATGTGTGTTTATGGAAAGGGAGCTGCTGAAAAGATGGTGTCTTAGGGTTACTAGTTATGTAATGAAATGCCATGGACCAAAATCAGGTTGGGTAGGAAAGGGTTTGTTTGACTTACACTTCCACGTTGCAGTTCATCACTGAAGGAAGTCAGGACAGGAACTCGAACAGGGCAAGAACTTGGGGACAAGAGCTGATACAGAGACCATGGAGGGGTGCTGCTTATTGGCTTGCTCCCCATGGCTTGCTCAGCCTGCTTTCTTATAGAACCCAGGACTACCAGCCCAGGGATGGCACCACCCACAGTGGGCTGGGCCCTTCCCCATCAATCACTAAGAAAGAAAATGCCTTGCAGGTGCCTACTGCCTCATCATATGGAGACATTTTCTTAACTGAGGCTCTCTTCTCTGATGATTCTAGTTTGTGTCACGTAGACATAAAACTAGGCAATACAGATGGCTCAGTGGTTAAGAGCACTTGTTGCTCTTGCAGAGGACCCAGGTTCAATTTCACATTTCCTTATGGTGGTTCACAATTATTCATAACTTCAGGTCCAGGAGATCCAACATCCTCTGATTTTAGTGGGTACCAGACATACATGTGGTGAATATATATATATATATATATATATATATATATATATATATGCTCACAAATATAAAATAAAATTTAAAAAATCTAAAAAGTAAACAAATGACAGACCCAGGAGGTAAATAAAGCATGTAAGTCATGTGAGTCTCAGGATGTCCTTGAAATTTATGAGATTCATAAAGTCCTTTCCAGAGGTTACTTAAGCAGAAAGGACTGCTGGGGAGAGGGGACTCTGGCCTGTTGAGTTGCCTGCAAGGTATGCAGGGACCTGGTTTCAGATTAAAAAGAAAGCTCAGGACAAAATGCCCAACTGTGGTGCATATCAGAAAGTGCATGCTGGCCTCCTGGATCTCTTAGTATCTCAAGTATCTGCTACAGAGGGTCCATGCTGACATCCTGGCTCTTCTCACCCCTCCCTGACCCTAAACTTCTTCAGATCATGGGCTTCCCTTTGTATAGCTTCTTATTCCTATATAACCCTGCCATATTGGCCATGAGCTCTTTTGGCTCTCAGCTTTCTATTGTTTTGAGCTCTCTCTCTCTCTCTCTCTCTCTCTCTCTCTCTCTCCTCCCCCCTTTTCTTGGTCCTTTGCTGACTGCCATGGCCCAGTTCACTCTGCTGGCTATGTTTGGTACACTGCTTACTCTCCCTGCACTGTACTCTTCCAGACTCCTCTAGCTGTATTCTCCCTCATATCTACAATAAAAACCTTCTCATCCACATCTCGGAATGGTCATGTCCTCACTTTATAGGTGGGATGTAGTGTTTGTGAGTTTTCCCCCATGCTAAGATTGGCTTTTGATGACACAGCTGCCTTTGAGGCATCTATGCTCCTGTAAGTAACTCAACAGCCATATTCTTGCAAGTAATCCCAATAAACTCAATGGCTTATCAAGTTGGACTTTGTTGATATTGTTACTTTGGTCAGTGATTGGTGCCCAGTCTGTGGGGAGCAGATGTTTGTTCACATCTCCCCAGGAAAAAAATCATATAGTACTTGCTCAGAATGCAAGTCTGAGCATGAAGTTAGATGCTTCCATAGTTGACTCTTGATATGAAACAATGACCCAAGATGACTTTATCTGTAGGCTGGTGAGAGACCGTATCCCAGAACCCAGCTAAGCCATGTCTAGATGTGCAGGGATCCATTTAGTGTAGTTACTATGTATTATTTTAAGCTGATAAATTTGGAATCATTTATATAATAGGTAACCCACGCACCGAGGTTCTGTCTCCATTTACTTTCTTACTCTTCACTTTTTATTTTATTTATGTAATGTGTGTGTCTATGTGAGCATATGTGGGTACTTTCAGAGACCCAAAGAGGCCAATGGAGCCTCTATAAATGGAGTTTCAGATAGCTGTGAGCTGCCCAACATGGGTGCTGGGGACTGAACTCTGTCCCTCTGGAAGACCAGAAAGTGCTCTTTACTTCTGAGCGGTCACTTTAGCTGCAGTGCCTCACTCCACCCCATCACAAGTAGAAAGCTCATCCAAGTTTTCATGCTCCAAGGGTTTTTTCTTTTGTTTTTCTTTTGTGGTTGTTATTGTTATTGTTGGAGTGTGTGTATGTGTGTGTGTGTTATACTGCATACATGTGAGTGGGCAAATGTGCACACATAGAACGGCCAGTTCAGGAAATTGGATGTCTTCTTCTGCCACTCTCTGGCTTATTGACTGGGGACAGGGTTATTCACTGAACATGGAGCTCCCCACTTCGGTGAGGCCATTGGACTCTTGAGATCTGCTTGTCTCTGGGCCCCTACCCACCAATGCTGGGGTTACAGGAATGTGTAGCCTATGTCCATTTTTTAATGGGTATCTAAAAAATACATCTCATTTATTTTGTGTATTTGCATGTGTGTAAGCATGTATGTGCCATAGTGTGTATGTGTGCATGTGTGTGTGTTTGTGTGTGTGTGTAGGTCAGAAGAAAACCCATGGGAGTCAGTCTCCCCTTTGTATCATGAGCTTACTCTTCATATGACATGATACCATCTGCCTTGATGTAATTCTGAGCTTTTACTGGGCATCCAAAGGCTAGAGAAGCACCCGGTAGAATTCTCTGAAAAGTTGCAGGCTGCTTTAACTAAGCATATTAATTTGACTTCTGACTCTGACTGGAGGAGTAGTAATTAAAGACCGGTTCTTAAGTCAGTCATCCCCAGGCAGTAGACAGAAAGTACAACAGGGCAGTTGCACATAGAAACTCACAGCAGTTATGACAGACTATACACTAGACCTGCAGAAACTCAAGCTGGACAAAATCTCAGTGTCAGTTGCGGAAGTGGAAGCTGGTGTGGAAGGAGGGAGGTGGGCACACATTCCCATTCCTAGCTGAGAAGTTATTGGCACTTGATGGCCACAGAGAGAGGGAGTCTGTTTTCTTTAAGGATTGGTGGACCACACTCCAAGGCAGGCTCCACATTCAAAAATATTTGGGGAACACAATTTGGACTAGATAGATTTAAAAGAGAACAACGACAACAAAAGAGAAGATGAAGTTCAGTGGATGTGGAGGTAGTGGGAAGACCTGGGAGAGGAGCTGGGGACGGATAAATCTGCTGGGAGCATGAGGGCACAGGTCCAAAGCAATAACTGCTCCAGCTTCACTTTCTTCCATCCCTTCAACTTTCTGCTCTTCCCATGGCTTGAACCCAAGAGAAGTCAGAGGATCATGGGCCAGTTGATATAGTTCATGAATACCGCTGTCCATGAGGACATAGAGCTGGTGAAAATGGATGGAGGGTCCTTGCAGGCCACGTAAGTTCTCCAGCCCTGTTTCTCATGATCACTCAGCTGCAAGATCAGGTTGGACTAGGCTTCCTGTCTTAGTATGACACCAAAGTAGATGGTTTTATTTTATTTATTTTATTTTTGAGACAGGGCCTAACCATGAAGCCCTGACTAGCCTGGAACTTATTATGTAGACCAGGTTGGCTTTGAACTGAAGGAGATATACCTGTCTCTGCCTCCTGAGTTCTGAGATTAAAGGTGTAGTTCACCACACCTAGCATAAGGTAGAAGATAATACATGCTAAGTAAGGGCTGGAGGGAGGCTCAGCAGGTAAGAGCACTGACTGCTCTTTCAGAGGAGCCAGGTTTGGTTCCCAGTATCCACATTATCTGTCTGTAACTCACAACTGTCTGTAACTTCAGGTCTAGGAGAACCAACATCCTGGGGCACCTGGTACACATACGGTGCACAGACATACATGGAGGCGGAACGCTCAATATACCTAAAATAAAAATAAAAATATTTAAAAATGTTGAATAAATAATCATGAGCGGGAAGGACATGTATCTTTTTAAAATTTTAATTTTTAAAGCTTACCTAGATAACGTTGTGTTCTCATCATGTAGAATATGATTTTAATATTCTTATTTATTTTGTGAAAATTTCATATATACCTACAATATATTTTGATCAAATTCACCTCTCACACTCCCTTCAATTTGTTCCAGATCCTCCTTTACATCACCCTCCAAACTTCATGTTCTCATTTTATGTCCCACTGAGGCCAATTAGTGTTGGTTTTAAGTGCATGGGTGTGGGGCCATTTGCTGGAGCCACCTACCTGGGATCACATCCCTCGTGAAAACTGACTCATGTCTCTGGCAGGTGTCAGCTGTGAGACGCTCCTTAGCTGGGGATGGGGGCTTATGTGCCATTCTGCAGTGTTGACTGGTTTCTTGTGCAGGTAATGGCAGCGCCTGCGAACTCACGGATGCAGTGGTCTTGCCATATGCAGGAGTCACTATTTTGTCCAGGTCTTCGCTAACCTCATGCACAGAGAAGACTCTGGCAGTCTTCACCACAGTTAGCTCGGTTGTAAGCTTCTGTGCTAGTCTCCACGCACTGCACAAAGAACTTCTCATGAGATCTGAGAGCTGTGCTATCCTGTGGGCACGGAGATAACTATTTAGAACGCAGGTCGACACTACGTCCACTCAGAAAAACGATTTTTTAAAAAGTCTAGTTCTTGCTAAATCAGGAATTTTCTCTTTTTAAGTTGTTTGTTTAATTAACACGCAAAGTCATGGACTTCATGATGTCATTTTTGTACATAATTTGTTTTGGTGATTCTCATCTTTCAACTCCTTTCCACTTCTGCCAGTCCCCTCACCGCTTTTTTTAAAATTTATTAGATTTTTTTAAAAATACCAATCCAAATTTCCACTCTCTCCCCTCCTCCCATTCCCTCCACATACCCTCCCACCCCACCCCCATCTAATCCTAAGAGAGGGTAAGGTACTTTGCTTTGTTTAAGGTCCAAGGCCCACACTACTACCTCTAGGCTGAGCAAGGCATCCATTCAAAGAGAATAGGATCCCAAAAAGCCAGTA
>LOJH01052332.1:0-12367 GCA_001685095.1 Ellobius talpinus
TGGAAGCAAACAAGATTGCCAGGCAAAAGTTGGGAGCATGGGGGTGGGGGTAGGGGTGGAGGTGGGGTTGGGGGAAAGTGTTTGGTTTTAAAGAGAGTTGTAGCACATAGCCAAAGGAAGGGAAGATCAATTTGTTGACATGATCAGTCACTTGCGGGAGGCTTTGTCTCCAGTTGTAACTTAAGGTGAGTTAATAAAATTCTGACCACTGAAGCATTGTCAGCACCATGGAGATCAGTTTTATGATTTGAAAATCTGATGTGGCAAATCTATGGTGATGAACATCAGGATACACTTGCTCATCGCAGCCACAGAATGGTTCTTCACCATACCCTGCAGTCTGTCCAACACAAAGTAGACTTGACTGCTTCCACAGTAAAAGATCCACCCAGCACTGACTCCCCAGAACTCAGAAGAATGCTGATCAAAACATGACTGCCATTCACTAGCTCTGGTCACACCATCACACAAGGCTGTGTTGGAAGGTTCTTGGCTTGTCCCTCTGCCCCCAAATTCCTCCTTCCTAGTCGGCATGGCTTACTTTTACGATCATTTAGATGTATTTTGTCTCTCTGGAAAGTATTTCTTCATTATTCAGGAATGAGGTTTAGCATTTACGCAGAGTTTTGCAGTTGACATCCTAGCAGTATTTGAAAGAAGCATCCCTGTATTAATTTAGAGTGGGGTTATGGATAAACTGACATGCAAACTGGTGACCTTTCATCTTCATGATTTGAGTGGGTCTAGTGCAGTCTATAGGTTTGACCAGGACAGGAATATTGGACAGTCAGACTTGCTCAGGCTTCATCTATAGAACGATTCTCTTTGGCTTTAAGCCTACTGCCTAATACTTGAGATTTTATGAAACAAATCTCCCTCATTCTCATCTCCCATCTTTTAGTTGAAACCATTATTATCTCTTTCACCACTGCATAAGTGAGGATGGCATTCTGGCTCACAGGTGCTGTCTCTATCCACAGAGAAAGCTGGGGGGCTAATTTTAGCTTATGAGAATTTAAAGAAACATGTCCCTTTTTGATGAACCTATCTCTTCTGTGGCCCAGAAGCTCCATATGACCCAGCTCTTGACCTTAGCTCTTCTCACATTCCCCCCTCTGCACATGCTCAAACCACACTGCAAATATACGGATGGGTTTCACACCAGCTATGCTCTCGCCCTCAAGTATACTTCCTTCTAATTATTTACCTGTCTGGCATTTTCTTATCCTTCAAGAATCTATCCTTAAATTCTACCACAAAGAAGTCTTCCCTGGCTACCTGATATAAAATTGGTTCCTGTGGCACTTACTTTTATAGAACCCATTTGGTTTCTTTATTACTTGTACTTCTGTGTGCATTTACCTATTTACTTACCTTAAATCTATTACAATATCCTAAACCATATGCAGGCCAGGGTAGTGTCTACATCCTGATTTGTGACAGAAACATCTCTCTCACTGTCAGGTAGTAGGCACCTCATAAATATATGTTTATTTTGATAGAATATTAATTTTCAAGTAATGTATTATTACTGGAAATAAGGTGATAACACACTTTTTATAAATATCATGGAATAACAAGACAGAGTGAAGAATCTCTAATTCTTACTATTACTATAGTAATTATACTATTACTGTTACTATAGTATATTATTAGGCAGTGCTTTTTAATGATGATTTCAGGGAAATTTCATATTAATTTTAATAGGTTTTAATCTATTTCTTTGTAGTTACCAAATAATTAGGAATCTATGTCCATCAAACCTAGAATTGACCAAATCTTGTAAAAGACTACTCTAACATTAGTTACCAGATAGATTATATGGATACATTTTTAACACAGAAAACTAAAGTAAATGTTTCCAAAAATACCAACATGATTAATATGTGCCTAACACTTAGGCTTTACGGGTAAGGATTAAGGTTCATTGTGGATAGCAAGGGTCTGGAAACATGGTGCTTTGTGGCAAAATACTAATTCTGTCTTTGGTAAGAATTGCCTCCCATAGGGCTCATCACTTTGTTCAGGGTTCAAATTCAACGTGCCACACACAGAGCATCAAAAAGGGCTTCTCATATTGACCTGCTGAGTCACCATTAATTTATAATTCTTGTGTCTAAAAACCACCTGAGGTCCCAAAAGAGCATCTAGGATCTGCTCCCTTCAGTTAAAAAAAAAAAAAAACCCCAAAAAACGTTATTCCGTTTTCAGAAACAAGACAGTGACTGACACCAGTGTACCGCTAACAAATCATCACTTAGGCCCTAGGGTATTTAGTTCCTTATTAACATTTTACTGTTTATCTGGTGACATAAATGAGCATGTCACGTCAATGTGGAGTGATGACATCAATGTAGGGTAGCTTTGTTAATGTAGATTAGTCACATCATTGTAGATGGATTATATCAGTATAGAGTGATGTAATCAATGTAGAATATGTCACATCAGTGTAGAGTGATAAAATCAATACAGAACGATGACATCAGGGCAGAGTGATTACATCAGTATAAAAAGATTACATCTGCGTAGACTGATCCCATTAGTGCAGAGTGAACACATTAGGGTAGAGTGCAGTGCATATTGTTTAAGTGTGTCTTCAATCCCCCTCAAAAGGAATAAAATCAATATTTTTTACCTTACATAAGAGAGATTTTCAGTTATTAATTGGTGAAAACTTGCACATATATAGAAGAAAACTTTCTATTTCTCAATGTAATATTATTGCAATTGGCAAGGATGTTGTGTTGGTTATAGGTCCTCTAAAAATAATTCCAAAGTGAGGAAAAATTATAACGAGGCAAGGAAAGGTTTCACATTGGGCCTCATTGATCTTTATTATGTCTGGGAGGAGGTAACTATTGATGTAAACTCATTATTATGCAAGAACTTGAAAAACCTATGGGCGAAATAGAATTTTAAAACATTTTAACTCTGACTCTAACGTTCCTTTGAGGAAATTCAGGAGAAGGTGGGATGCAGAGGAAATACGAGGGGTAGAGGGAGAGACAGAGAGGGGAAGAAGGAGGGGAAGAAAGATGAAAGAAGACTCATTATCTTTGCTCCCTTGAGTTGGTGATATTTTTTTAAACTTTGAATGATTATAGAGGCAAGTGAAGTGCCAATCGCTAGCTTTTCCGAGCTTTGATAGAATGATGTAATTTTGCACAAATAGCAAAAGAAAGAAAAGATTTTTATACAAAGTTGGACATTAGAGGAACTAATATGTGTACTTGACTTCCATGGCTAGAGGAAAGCTTGCAGCAGATGCTTTTATTGTCTGCTTCAAGTGCTACAGTCCTGTCCCAGAATTTCAGAGGATGCTTCTCACTAGGTTCCACTCTGATATTTAGAAGAGAAAATGCTAGCAATACATAAAAAATTTCAGACACTACCAGTTCTTAGAGTTTTAGGTGCTGTAAAGGTCAGTGAGATTGTTTCCTCTATCTCACACTTAAACCATTTCAGCCTGTGCAATTAATGCATCTAAAATTGGGCAGCTGGGTGAAATGGATGAGAAGCCAGGTGCCAGTCCCTTGGTAATCCATGTGTTCTCTCCCTCAAACTCAGTATTGCCTTCTGACTGTGTCAAAGCCAAGGTTAATCTAGCAAAGCCCTAAAGTAATCAAAGGCATCACTGCAAACCCTAGCCTACACTGCTTCCTTACCCCTAAGGCTTGAATACTCCCAAGAGTTTTCTCCTACCTTCCCTTCCTTCTGTTCTTATTTTCATTGTGTTTCTATTAATCTAGAAACCTACAAATGTGATGGCTAAGAACGTGATTGCCAAATATAAAACAACAAAAGCAAGGTTTGGTTACATTAGTGCTGAGAAATGACTCCTTAAGTTCTAGTTTGGATTTATTTTCCTTAGGAGAAGTACATGCATTTCCCTTTCCCCTTTGTTATTCATTTAGGGACTCTGACATTCATTTTCTGTAGCTCTTTTATGAAAACATAGTATAGTTTAGTAAGTAATGTGCTGTCATGTATTATTACATTGAAAATTTTAAGATGGCCAACATTTCTTTATGTTTTATTCTAGTTAACTACCTGTCCCACTTGCAGAAACATACCCCACGCTGGCCTTTTGTCCATCTCATTGAGAAGTTGCTTGAGTATTCATTTGTTTCCTAATTCATATGCAGGATCATTTGGGCTTCAGTCTTAAACACAAAACATTTTTGGCTCCCATATTAGTGTTTCATTTCAATGTCTTTCAATAATGCATTTTCCGGCTAAAATAAAATAAATGAGATAATCAAATTGCACTTCCTAAACAAGAAATCCAATTTCATTCTCCAGGGACAAGAAGAGCATAATAGTAAAGTGAGCTTAAGCGGTAGAGTGTAATCAAGTGTAATCTTAGAATAATCAAGTGTCACCCCAGCAGAGAGATAGCTTTCAAGATAAGGAGGGAATCTGACTTCCTAGCAACATGATGAATCCTATCGACACTGTGTTGCCTGAAATAAAGCAGTCAGAGGAAAAAACACTTCATGATTCTATTTACAGGAGTAGATCAAAAGTGTCAAACTTTTAGAAACAGCGTGTGGATTGGCAGTTGCTAGGGTCTGAAGGAATGCGGAAAGAGAAATCTGCTGTTCAGTGCCTACAGCAGCACTTCAGTCACAATAAATGAGACAATTCAAGACAAACGCCATGCAAGCATGAACATGGAGTTAACAGAAACTAAGACGTTTGCTAAGAGTAAGGTTTCGTTTTCTGACTTCTCAGTACAACTTATAGCAGAAAATTGTGGTAAAATATTGCTTTAGTCCATGCAGACTATGAATCATGAACATATGGCAGTCTTCCAAAATGTAGCTAGGCAATATCCAGAGGCTGATATAGGAGCACCTTACTAAACAACGGAGCTCCTATAGGAAATGCTTCCAATATTTACATCAAAGAAGGGAATAAAATAAACTTCTCCTTTCAGCAGGTGGAGACCATTGCAGAAAACCACAAACAATCCAAATACAGAAAATAAGTGATCTTTTAGTGCCCATTTCCAACACAACTACGGCACCTAAGACGCAGGGAATATCTCAAAACAGGGGCCAGAAGGACTGTAAGAGACAATGGAACAGGGTGTCTGCTTTGAGACTGTATCTCTTGGAAATGTCAGGGAAGTAACTCCCGTGAAGCCACAACAACATGGCTGTCTAAAGAACACCTGAACAGGGACACTACCAACAAACATTTTAGCATGCAAAAGGGGAAAGTTCATGGGTCCCCAACCTTAGACAAAGAACTACAGGTAACTAAGGAATGTTAAAAGTGAAAAAAAAATAGTCTGTCTAGGTAAGAACAGCACACAAATTGGGTATCCAACTTCAAATGGTCATTATAACATTATATAGACGAAGCAGGTGTGGGTGTGGGTGCGCGCACGCGCGTGTGTAATAAATTAGAGGAAAACAGGCCAGAGGCCATGAATTGGAGAGTGAGCAAGGATTGGAGAGTTACCTGGGAAGAGTTAGAGGGAGAAAAGAGGAAAAGAACTAATATAATTATTGTACATGCTGACTAGTTTTATGTCCACTTGACACAAGCAAAGGTCATTAGAGAGGAGGGAGCCTCAGCTGAGAAAATGTCTCCATAAGATCAGGCTGTAGGCAAGCCTGCAGGGCATCCTTAGTGTTTGATGTGGGACTGCACAACCTATTGTGACTGTTGCCATCCCTGCGTTGGTGGGCCTGGCTTCTACAAGAAAATAGGCTGAGCAAGCCATGGGGAGCAAGGCAGTGAGCAGCACCCCTCCAGGGTCTCTGCAGCAGCTCCTGGCTCCTGGCTCCTGCCCTGCTTGAGCTCCTGTCCTGACTTCCTCCAGGAGGAACAGTAATGTGGAAGCATAAGTCAGACAAACCCTCTCCTCCCCAGGTTGCTTTTGTCATGGTGTTTCAGCACAGCAATAGGAACTCTGAGACAAGTGAACTTTGATTTCAATTTTTTTTTAAGTAAAGGGAACTTTGCATACCACTGTTAAGGTTCAGAATATGAGAATATTTCAGTTAGGAGAGAGTGGATGGAAACTTAAGGAGAAGGGAAACCATTATCTTTTGAATAGGAAGTTCAAGTTGGGGAAAGGTATGGAGTTAAGAGGTAAATAAAACTGAAATGAGAGCCCCTATCCTAATGTATCAATAAACCATTTGCAGAGTTTGGAGTCTCAGTTCACCAAACTGAATCCTTCATATTTACTCTATCCACATCATATATCATGATCTCCACAGGACATGCAGTGTTTTGCATGCATTTGTGTAAAATAAACATCAAAAGAACAGCAGCACAAGATGCCACAGGACAGCCAGCTCCACAAAGTTGTCTTCTGTCATCCATAGTTCCCTACCTAATACTCATAATACATGTTAGAATACAAGCTTAATAAGCAATAAGATTTGATTTTAGAAAGTTCAAGTTACATTTGGGAAAAGCATTTGCAAAGCTCTTATATTAATTATGTAGTCTTATTTGCATTTAAGAAAAAGCATGTTGTCATGTGTGTTCATATATTATACTACACACTTGCTAAGGGTAATTCTATAACATTTATGTTGATAAAACTTGTTTATTATATTAGCTTAAATATCATTTTGGCTATGCATTTATATATTTTCTTTTGCTGACCATTTATTCTCAGTTGCAAAACTGTTTTTCTTGTTGTCATCCTTTGATGCTCTTGATATCTGGTCCTCAGTGAGTTAGGGAAAAGAGGTCAGACAGGAATCTTCAGCTTTCCTTCAGTGGCTTAACTTATTAAAAAAAAGCTTAAGTGCTAATGGCCCTGAAGGGATCTGCTCTGCAAGTCATCAAGGCAGAGAGTAGCAAGAGTTATGCCAGGAAGCATCCTTTAGACTCACAACAGAAGTCCCAACAAGGGCACAGACTGCACAAACAGTTGGATGGGCATTAGCCATGGCATGTTTGTCCTTGATGCCCTAAGGTAATAGCCACTGAGTAGATTTCCCTTGATGTATAAGTGTATTTTGACAACCAAAGTGTGTGACCATCTGCTCACCAATAAGAGTTCTGCCATCCTTCAGGTTTGGAGACTCCTTTTCCTTGTACTCACACATTCCTGGCTTTGGGCAATCAAGGAACCCTGTTGTTTCACACCACTTCCATGCCTTGCTTCCCCCTGACGGCTCGGAAGCTGTGTTTGAGTTTATATGCCGTCTCCAGAGCTGTGGCTGTAAGTTTTCCCATAACCACATTTACGAAGTGCATCACTATAGTATTGTTTAAGATCTAGCGTGTACACGGGTAGTAAGGATCAGAAATTACAAGCAAAGCCTTTAGAAATAAGAAAGTGTGGTGACAGAATTGACATTCATTGAGGAAAATTCTATATTGTTATTAAGACAAGTTGTATTCTGTACGGCACATAATGTGTTAATGTACTCCATTGACTTCCTTCATTTCTCTTCCCCTCTTCTCCTCTCCCTTCCTTTCCTTTCCTTTTCTCTTCCCTCCCTCTTTCTTTTCCTCCCTCCTATGTAGTAACTTCTTGATTCATTTTTAATACACTATTTTCCAATGCTCAGCATGCTCTACAATCACTGCCAATTCTTCATAAAATAAAAATAACATCAGGTGTGGTAATGCCTATAACATGAACAGCAGAGGTATCATGAGCTCAAGTCCAGTTTGGGCTATAAAGCAAGTCTATGTTTTGAAAACTTTACCAACCCCAACTGTAAAATCAATAGCCGAGTATTCAGAAACAAGATGAAATCAATTCACATCTTTGTGTGACTCCTCTTTAGGCATAATTCCATACTGGAAATGTTTAACAGACAACCAGAGACCTCTGAGATCTGGAAAGAAGGCCGACAGCCCTGGGGGCGCATGATTGAGAACCAATGGCTGATTTTCCTGGGTTTCCTTCCCGCCTCTCAGATGGCACAGGTGCTGAAGTGGCCTAGAGCAATGAACTGCCAGCCCAGATGGAAGAAAAAGGAAAACAAAAAACAAATCAAAATAAAAACAGCCAATCCTCCCATCCCAGGAAACACTGTCTAGCCCGGGAACTTCGCAGACGAGGTGTGGTCTGCCTCTTTAACAGTTTCTGCCCAGCCTGTCTTCATTTATACCAGCTCGACTCCACATCCTTCTCTACAGTGGAAGCAAAGCCACAGAGATGCTCTACCCCATGCAGAACTGGAACCGAAAGAGCCCCATCTGCACCCAGCAGCATCAAGCAAAGCCTTGTCTCCTGACTTCATTTTGAGGCAGAGGACTAATGTCTAATGCTTTCTTGTCTTTTCAGAATGTGGCCCTGGGGCCCCACAGATGGCTCCCATTGGGCTAAACAGGAGTCCCGAGAGCAGACAGGATTAGCACTGTGAAAGCTCGTGGAATGAGAACTACAGTTCTCAGAATGAGATTGGAAATCACAGATTACAATTGGCATCATAGCTGCTGCTAAAATATAAGACTTAGAAAAAAAGTAGTCTAAGAAAGTAATGAAAGTATAGGAGAAACAATTAAAATTAATATCCTCAAACCCAGCAGGACTTCAACTTAAAAAACATAATCATCAAATGCCAAAAGAGAAATAAATCTCATATTGAAGTTTTCTGAAGTATGTAATAATGCTTTAGAAATCATGTAGAAATTCTCTCAAAATCAAAATATGGAAAGTCACCACAAATAAATAGAAACTACGCAAAACAACTAAATAGCATTTCATATCAAACAACTAAAATAACTGAAATTATAATTAAAGTTTCCTTCTGTAAGATGACATATATCTAAAGCATATAACACTTTCAGTGTTAAAGTTTCTAAATATACAAGTTTATGACAGATTTAACAAAGTAGCTTAAAATATATGACAAACTACATGTAATTTTTAAGATGTTTACTTTAAGCAAAACATAGTGAGGTTAGAAGCAACAGCATGGAAAACCACGGCCTATGATGGAGACAGAAGGCTTTTCTCCATCTTGCCTGGTCCCACTTGAATGGTTTCTCTCTACCCACCACTCCCCTTCACTAGTTCCTGCAGCTGCTTATGAAATAACCACTCTGAGGCTTATTATCAGTTACAATTGTTTGGCCAATGTCTTCAGCTTCTTACCCACTAGCTCTAACTATTAAATTAACCTATTTCTATTAATCTGTGTATTGTCAGGAGGCTGTGGCTTTCTGGTGCAGCATATTACTCCTTCAGCGACTACGTGACGTCTCCTCGGCTTTGCCTACTCTGTCTGTATCTTTGTTTGGACTTCCCGCCTAGCTTTACTCTGCTAAGCCACTGGTTGAAACAGTTTTATTCACCAACCATCACATATACAAAAGGACATCCCGCATCACTATATACCTTAATAAAAACTGGTCCACTTCCCATGCTAATCTAATTAAATTAAAACTGGAACTAAGTCAAGCTGGTACCTACTTAGAGACTTTACCCCCAACTGATTAGTACCCATGGTACTGGAAGGTATTCTGCACGCTACCAGAGAAAAGCAATCATCAACCCAGCAACAAACCCTTCAACCTACAGTGACGACCTGCCTGAATGATTCACTGGAGCAATAGTGGCACAAAGTTGGGAGTAACCAGCCATTACATGATTAGAATTAAGATCTACTCTTGAGATGGAATGTGTGCCCCATATTTCCTGAGTGGCCAAGAATCTGAGACTAGACTAGACGAGGCCATGGATCTAGGGGAAAACCGAGGACTGTTGTTGTACTAAAGGAACATGGCAATGAAATGGCTCCTGACCACATTCTGCTTTACTCACAAATCAGTGGCTTGCTCATCCATCAGCAGAGAAACTTCTTTCTGTAGTAGACGGAAACAAATACAGAAATCCATAGCCAGTGAGAGACATTGGAATACTCTGTCCTAAGTGGGATGTCTCCATCAAATCCTTCTCCTCAGGACTCAGGGAACTCAGCTGAAGGGGAGGTAGAAGTATTGCAAGAGCCAGTGGGGATGGAAGACATCAAGGGGATGAGACCTCCTAGATACAACAGAGTTGACACAAATATGAACTCACAGAAACCGTGGCCCCTAGTGCCAAGAGGGGAAGAAGACACAAGCCTACACTCCAAACCCAGAAGCTATCTCCAGTTCATAATCACTTGCAAAGGAAAAATCAGTTTTCTCCAATGTAGTCTCATTGGG
Organism: Ellobius talpinus; assembly: GCA_001685095.1. Classification (NCBI taxonomy): domain Eukaryota; kingdom Metazoa; phylum Chordata; class Mammalia; order Rodentia; family Cricetidae; genus Ellobius; species Ellobius talpinus. Next base: position 10,141 of record LOJH01052332.1, read on the forward strand.
TATATAAACTACACTTAGGGGCAGGCCCTATGCTCAGCAGTACATGGCTAACACAAAATGATATTTTGTAATATTTTTAAGGGTTTTTCCCCTCATAATGATTAATCTCGGCTATTTTTTTTCTATGCAAGTCTTTTGTTCCTATATGGCGGTTTCTGGTTTTGTGGTCTTACGAGATTTCTGTTTGTGAAAGCATATGTGACTCGGCATCTGTCTGTGTTGTTTATGCTTTTGCTTTGGCTCTTTTCATCTGTCTCTTTTCTCCTATTCTGCTTTGTTTGTTAAATTGGCTGTTTCTAATGAGAGGGAGGGGAAAAGGGTATGAATTTGGATTAGTGGGGAAGTGGGGGAGGATCTAGGAGGAGTTAGGTGAGAGTAAACCTTCCTTAGAATATATTGTATGAAAAACCTCTGTTTTCAATAAAAACACAGAAACAGAATAAATTTCTAAAAAAAATTAGGTGGATTGTATTATAATAAATATTATTATAAATTAATATCATAATTATTAAAAATGATTCCACCTAAAAGATCAAAAAACTCTAAACATGCATGCCCCATACTTCACGGCTCAGAGTTCAGAAGGTGAAAACTCCAAGTTGACTGGAAACAGAAGAAATCCTCAGGTCTTCCTAGGAGGTTCACTTCCAGGCTTCCAACAATACCAAGAAAGAGAGACTGAGTAGCATCATGGACCAAGACAGGCTTCACCTGACATGCACAGAATATTCTAGAAAACCAGTCCATTCAAAATATAATGTATCCTTTGGTTGACAAGAAATTGGCTAGGTTTAATAGGGAGGAGGCTGCTGTTCAGGGCAGAGGAAGGGACATAAGAGAGGGTGAGGGGTAATAGTAATTATGATATATTGTGTATATGTATGAACTTTCAGGGAGCACATTAATATTATATAATGTGATTTAACATGACAACAGCAACTACAGCTACTATTATTATTAAGGATACAAGCACAAAATGGTGATAGCAGAGATGCAGGGTGAACAACCCAATAAAGCCAATGTGGTGAAGAAATAACTCTATAAATGGGTAAGAACTCTAGTTAGAATAACTGGAAGGAACTTGATCTAACAAATATAAAGAGACTGCAGAGACCAAGACCACAACAGATTGTCTCTAAAGAACAAAAGTGAAGATCTATCTATGGATCATCCAGACACTAAAAAATATTAACTCGAAAATGCAAATAACTCTATCCCAATAATCTTGACGTTTTAAAGAAATCAAGAAGATTCCCTAAGAATCTGATTTCACCAAACTGAAACCATGCTTGATCTGAACAGTATAAATATATTTGCAAAATGTTATGAAATACAGCAAAAAACACACTCACAGTTGGAATGTTCGTAAGTCAATCCCATGGTTCATTATTGCTAGAAGGCTTTCCAGAACTTTATTTGCACAGTGAATAAAAGGTAATCCAAGTTTGAAGAAGAATACTCATAAAGTCATTTATACACTTTGAAAAGAAATGCAAGAACCATAAGTATCTCCAATATTTGGGAAATAAATTAATCTCAAAGATATATCCTGACCCCTTTAAACTATTAATGCAAATATACAGCCACTAAGGCAATGTAATAGTAATTAAGATGCTATTGGTTTAAAACGAACATATGGATAATTTCTACAAGAATAGAAAGTCCAGGATTAGATCCAGGTAGATATTTTCCGTTTCATTTTGCACTAAAATGCCAAAGCCACTCGAAGCTGAAGGGCAAATTTTCATCAAATGGTCTTGAACCACTTGAAGAGCAATTTGTGCAAGGCTGAACCTCAATGCTTACCTCACGTGCACACTCAAAACCTTACTTACTATGTCAGCGCTCTAAGTCCAGGTATAAGAAATGTGAACTTTCTGCTTCTCAACAGGTGAGAAAAATCTTTGTGCCCTGCTTGTATTGTTACAGTAAAATTAAGTATGTGAACATAGGAATCATAAAATATAACTGTGATATATTGGGCTAAGATCAATTTCTCATTTAATTTTCTTGGAGTAATACCATCTGGTAAAATGAAAATGATCCAGATGTAGTGGCATAAACCTGTAGGGAAGACATCAGGGAAGTCAAAGCAGAAGAATTGCTTGAGCTCAAATTTGTGGTAAGCTTACGCAACACTGTGAGACATAGTTTTAAATACTTTGTAAAATTCAAGCTACATAGATAACTAATAGTAATACCCAGTAATTCATAATTTTATCCTTTC
>LOJH01052334.1:0-12367 GCA_001685095.1 Ellobius talpinus
AGTGTTTTATTAAAATACATGATTGACAGAATACAGACATTTCTCCCACACCACGTGTCACCAAAACAAACAAACAATAAAGAAGAATCTTATTTTCAATATGGACAGAACACATAAACAGAACTGTTTTTTATGTTTTATTTTTAATTCAAAATAGTAAGATTTGTTGTTTGGTATATAGTTCTTTACTGACAAATGAATAATGTTGTCTAATCATCACCAAAATCAAGATATATAACAATTACATCACTTTCCCCAATACCCACTAGTATCATCTTTGCAGTAAAACTTTCCTCTCCAACCCTCAAGCAAAGTCACTGACTGATTTTGCCTGTCTCTTTAGAGCTTTTGGTTTTTCAGAATGTCATACAATTGGGGCCATAGTCTAAAGCCTCTTTATTCTGGCTCTTTCTACTTTAACATAATTCATTTGAGGTCCTTTGAAGTTGCATGTGTAAATAGTTCCTTCTTTTTAAATGATGAGTGTGTGATATCTCAATATATGGGTCTATCCACCCATTTTATTTGAGGGATATTGGCACTGTTGGCGGTTTTGTGAAATTATGAATAAATCGACAGCAAATATTTGTGTTTATATTTTTGCTTGAATATAAATTTTATTTCACCTTAATAATTATCAGAAGGGGAATTATGAGATTATATGGTAGGTATATATCCTTAACTTTTAAAGAAATTGCCAAACTGTTTTCCAAGCTGCGGGACCAGTTTTTGACTCCCACTAATAATTTTCAAGACTTGTAGTTGCTGTGCACCTTTGCAAGCACGTGGCATTGTTAATTTATTTCAGAATTTAGTACAGTGGTATGGTATTGTAGTTTTAATTTTCATTTCCTCAATGCTTAATGTTATTGACCATTTTTGTACTGTATCAACCAAGAGTACTTTCAAAATAATCTTTACCTTTAGAATGATTTTCAATTTGCTAAAAAATAAATATGTAATAGAAAGTTCACACATCATAGTCAATTACCACATTGTTCATACTTTATATTAGTAAGCAAATGTATTATAATTAACAAACTAATATTAGCACATTACTAAAATTCCTAATTATTCATAGCTTCTTGGCTTGTTATTTAGAGTCATTTCCTGTTCAAGGATTCTTAGTCTAGTTAGTCAGCATTTCTCTGTAAGCTGCTAATTTTTTAAAAAGAAAAATTTTATTTATTTGTGCGTGTGACTGGGATCCACTGTGTACCACTGCACACACATGGAGGGGAAGGGCCAGTTTTGAGAAGTAAGTTGCTTCCTTCCACCTTGTCGAGGCAGGTCTCTCTTATTTTTCTTTTTGTACTGGCATGTACCCCAGGCTAGCTGGCCCTAGAGCTTCAAGGCAATTTTTCTATGTCTGTCTCCCATCTCACCATAGGTATATTTGAATTTCAGATGTGTATCACAACACTTCACTCTTTTTCTCCTCATTTTTATTAGTTCTTTCAGAATCTCATACACTGTCATTTAATTCATATTTCCCTATCCCAAACTCCTTCCAGATCCACCCCCTTTCTACCCACCCAACTTTGTGTCATTTTTTCAACCCAGTAAGTCCAATTTATGATACCCATCTACTCCTGTGTGTGAGGCCTTCTGAACACAGAAGGGGAGCTGCCCATGTGAACTCTAAGCAGTTGTGGCAGAACACATGTGCAAGCTCAAGTCATACAAAGCCCCAACATGGAGAGGGGAGGTGAGCAGGAGTCCCATCCCTATCTGAGGAGCTCTTGGCAGGTGATAGTCTCTGCGAGAGGGACAGTCTCTTTCCCCCATTAGTGTTTTTTATGCTCCATCAAACATGGGCTGTCAGCTCCCTGTACTCTTGACTCTAATGTTTTCTCCCATTTCCCTTGGTTTTGATATGTTGACAGTTTTGAGGAGCACTGGTCAGGTGTTTTACAGAATGTCTCTCAGCTGGGATTTACTTGATACCTTCCTAATCATTACTTGAAAGTTATTGGTTTTAGGAGAGGGCTCCAGAAACTCTCATGGGTACTGTCAAGATGATTTTTCAGTTTCTATTAACCTTGATTATTTGACTTAAGTAGTACTTTTCAGGTTTCTCTGTTGTAATGACCCCATCTTAGAATTGCTTTCTATATGATACTCTCTGTAAGAAAGAGTTAAAGAGGAGGGAGTCATGCTCCATCTCCTTAGACGTAGTTTATTTACAGAAATTATTTGAATTCTTGAGTCTAAGTCGTCATAACAAATTTCAGTAATTGCTGTAGACATTATATTATACATGCATATCATCAAACTCTACAACAATTATACGAATTTGCCAGTTTGGGTGAGGTATTTATCTCCCTTTAAATTCTACACCCACCCCATTTATAGCATATTTTCTCAAATGTTTCCTCTATATTCATTAAGAGCTGTATTGTCAAGTATTACAGGTTTTATTTCCGATATCAACCATAACTTCAAAATGAAAAAGTCTATCAGTTTTTCCAAGATTTTGTATTTCATTGTTCATGCTTTCTTCCCAGTGGTCATCCACCATCTCTTTGCTCATCTCTTACATTTCAGAGACTTTAGCAGTAGCAAAGCTATTCTGACAAGAGGTAGGTTTTCTTTTTTCTGAGAATATCTTGATTTCTACGTATTTTCTATAGAATAGTTTCCCTAACTATCGGGCATTAATGCTTTCATTTGGTTTTGTTTTACTTGTGGTCTTCACTTGCCTTTTACGCAAGGCTCAACTGCCTTTCAGGGCTCCAGTGGAGTTCAGCAGTGGAGATTCAGTTCTCACTGTGCTCTATGCTATATGGGAGGACTGTCACTCTGATTGGACACAGAGCTCTTTCCTCGGCCCACTGGAGAGAGAAGAATTGGAGCGGCTTAGATACTACAGTGGGGACTTGACCAGACATTAACAGAATGGGAAACCAGCAGGCACGTACAAAGATGGCTTAGCATTGCTGAGAAAAGACGCTATCTTTTTGTGATGGTCATAATCTGTGTAAGTAAGCAGGTTTTTTATAACGAATCTAAATATTGAGGCAACGCAGATAGGGATAAGTTTTAGGAACCCTTTAGCATTTTATTCTTCTCTCTTCTTTGAGTACCTACCTATGCTATATACTGTTTCAAGGCAGAAGTCAGCAGAAACAGTCTACACTACAGTTATCAGTATGTTTGTTAGACTATATCAGAGGCACAGGACATCCACACTTGTTTGAGTGAGAAGTCGTTAGCGTGAAGACATATGCCTGCAACATTAACACTTACAAGACTCAGACAGGAGGATTGGTGCAAGTTCAGGGTCAGCCTAGGCTACAGAAAGAGGCCCTATCTCAAAACAAAACAAAAGATTCAAACAAACAAAAACAAAACTGGACGCGACCAACCCTGATCATTAGTCATTTACTTTTTCCAAATCTTCAAAGCTGGTTATTAGATATTGGAGCCAAAGGCTCTTCAAATACAGTGAGGCTGACACAGACGAAGAGAGATGCAGTATCTAGCCCTGGTGGCATACACCCATAGTCTCAGAGTGGAGGAGACAGAGTTAGAAAGATCACCAGATAGAGGCTGGTCTGAGCTAGACAGTTAGCTACAGGACAGCCTTGGCTACGCAGTAAAAATAATATATTCAAAACTCAAGGGTACACACACATACACAGAGGAAGGGAGATAAAGACAGAGAGGCAAAGACTGAGAGACAAGGAGAAACAGATGCAGAGAGGAAGAGGAGAGAGCAACATCATAGAATTTAACAAAATCAACAATTTTCACAGATCTCCCACATAGAAAAAATAAATCTCTACAAAGGAAATAACTAGTTGACCACAGATGTTTTATGCACATTTTAATACAATAGAGAAAAATATTTGTGATGATCTGGACCTGTTTGCTTAATGACTTCGAGTCATAAAGGCATTTATTTATTTTCTTCATTTAATGTATCGAATAATAAAATATGATGGGACATACAATGTCTCAGGTTTGTCACACAAGGTCCTCACTGAAGAGATCATTAAATGAGAAAACATACGAGAGATTATGCATGAGACATGGAAAGCGAAGATAAACTATATATCCATATATATGTATATGTGTATCAATAGGTTGTAGAATATCTTCTTGCCAAATGAAAACTTAAAAAGACACTGAGAATAACAGAAGAAAAGGTGTGTAACCATATTTCATCCATAGTTCAGATTTTAAACATGAACAAAATGCAAAGCAACTGGGTATTATGGTAGCTCTCAAGAGACAGGAGAAAAATTTCAAGTATGTATATTAATAAATTGAAAACATTAATATTGAGCAATTTACTGAATAATATGGTTAGTTAAATGTGGCTATTTAGAACAACCACAGTAAAAGACACACCAGAAGGAATAACCTAAAAACCAGGAAAATAAATTCAGCCTACAGTATAGAGAGCTGGGAGGAAGAAAGAGATTAAATGAGTCAAATATGATCTCCATTTTTTCCTCTAAGTGTTGAAAACATCTACTGTGTAGTCAGGGATGTCATCTGCTGGAGTGAAGAACTGAGGTTGACAATGGAACTGGGAAGCAAGGCTGGTTCCAGCTCTACATGAACCCATTGCCAGAGATGGGAGAAAAATTATCCTCTCTTAAGACATCCATCCCTGGGTTTCCTATCCTCTTTCTCAAACCCAATAGTTTATAAGAAAGTAGAAAATTGGCAGATCTCCTTAGAAAAGGCTATATGGAAAGCAGAATCTTCAGAGTGAAAATGAGATCTTAATTAAGGAAAGATATGAAGAAAATATTCAAATAAGTGGGATGACAAAGAATTTCTGCTATTTTCGTAACTTGAATTTGGACTGTGCAAAAGTTTCAGCGATGACCGTGAAAGGGCTGGAAGAAAGGCCAACCAATGATGGATGAGAACTGGGGAAAGGTCGTGATTTGATGAGGGTAGAAAGACGTAAGATAATGGAGCGGTAGGGAGTTGTCTTTGGGCGGTGGTTGGAGAGTACAAGCAAGAAGAGCACAGACGGTGTCGGTTGCCCACAAATTTTCAAACATTGCTTCACATTGTTTTATATCCAAAATGAACTGATGCTACCAAGTATCCCTAGACAGTTTGTTGTGTTCAAGTAGAGCTAAAACGAGCACCCTACCATATCGACCCTCATTCCATCCCTTTTCTTCCTCTCCCAGCTCCTCCTTTCACATCCCAATATCACATCACACTAATCATTACCTCTGGACAGTTAGGTGGCGAGTCCACTAGAGACACCCACCGAAAACATTGGTCAACCTCAGGGACATAAGACAAAGGTCGCCACCTAGTGGTCAAACACCAAAACAACCAAGAGGAGGCTTCCATATAATGTAAATAATAGTAATAATAATGAAAGTGTGTCTTGATTTGAGGGTGCCTCACAATTGCATTGAAGGCTTTTTAAAGCAGAATGCCGGACTCTGATCCCATAATTTGATTATGGGTTGAGAATCAAAAACTAAGCACTTTTAACTTGACGCTGATGTTGCATTGCTTCAAGGACCAGGCTTCTCAGAGCTTCAACCCGTTGCTTCACTTTGAAGATATGCAGGGCTTTACTTGGCTCTGTACAACTGGTAGAATTAGGGTTTTAAACGTGCTGCATTATTACTTTGAAATGAATGTGGTATTGCTTGGGCAACAGTCTCGTTCTTTTCTGTGTCCCTAGACAGAGTAAGTACTTAACAGATGAAGGAGCAGCACCTATTTTCCTTGAACGAGTTAGATGTACTATGTTATACTTTATATGTCCTCTATTGTTTCAAACTTTTTCATAATCATGAACAACTTTAAAGTTAAATCCTTCCTTCAGAACTCTGTCTCTTACCATTTGCTGACACGATTAGCTTGGTGAGCTTTAAAATTATTTTAATTTTATTATTTTTAGTTACATCATGTGGATGTTTGTGTGGGGGATATCTGCAAGTGAGTGCAGGGACCAGGAAAAGTCAGAGGTATTAGATCTCCTGGGACTGGAGTTATAAGCCATTCAAACATTGAGAGCCACTGAACTTGGGTACTGGGAAGCAAACTTGGGTTCTCTGCAAGAGCAGTTCAATGCTATTAACTGCTATGCCATCTCTCCACGGTCCTGATGCATATTTTGGTGGGAGCTTTTTATGCTAAAAATTTCCCTTCTCATGAGTTCTGTTATGAACACTATCGAGTGAGACATGGACACCACAAACCTACCAAAGGCGGCGCTATGAACAAAATTAAGCATAGGCTCCTGGATTTTACGGTTTTAACAAAAAACTCAACTGTAAGGTTGGTGCAAAAGGATTTGCAATCAGATTATGATTTTTAAGTCATTATAATTAGACTTAAATGTGTACTTAGTAATAGAAATAGAATAATTGTCAATGCTTGCGTACCCCTGCAGTATAAAAATCCATGCTTCGGGGGATTTGATTAACTCTTGGAAAGCATATTTTACATCCTGATGGTCATGGAAGTGTTTTGATTGCAAAGAGTGTCGAGGTGCTTAAAGAATATGTAGTTACTTGGCAAGTGTAACAAAGGATAAGGCAAAATTTCTTCAATTTATTCAACGTTTGAAGTGTTGATGGTATGAAATCCAGCCAGTGCTGTCATGTAGACGTGGGTGTGCTCTAGTAACCAACACCAGCTGCAGGAGTTGTGGCTCTGCATAGATCACACAGATCTGCTGAGCATTCTTCTCAGGTGGTATGAGTTCCCCAGGATTCAGAAAGCTGAACCACTGAACAGTGACTGTGACTTTTTTTTTCTCTGAGCGCAATTTGGCCAGTCAGTGAATACAAGCCACTTTTTCAGCACGTGCTTGATCACAATCTGATCAAGAAGCGGCTCATTGCTGCAATGGCTAGGAGGCGATGGCAGTTCAGGACAACAGTTCAAATGATTTCTTGAGTGTATTTTCAGGTAGCTTATGAAGCACCCCCTCACCAAGCCTTTTTGCCTTTCCGCTTTCCTATGCCGGTTGACCCTTGAGTTGTTGATGTTGAATTCTGACATTGGATTCTCTGGCAGATTCTCCAGCAATTTTAAGTGGATCATTTTGATAATTGCTTTTAATTGGTCACTCTCAACTTGTGACAGTGGCCACTATGCCCCTCATCTTCCAAGCTCTCATTTCATTTTCAGACTTTCCTGCCTTGGAGTGCACTGTATTCTCATTAGCAGTACCTGAAACAAATGAAGTCTTCATGCTACTGACCTGCCTTTGCCTCTTTACAACACATTTTGAAATGAAAAAAGACATTGCTTGGATTAGCTTTTGGCCTAACATCATTTCTATAGTATGAAATAAATATAAAACACGTATCAAATAACAAACCATTAGCCAAAAACCCTGAAGTGAATAATGTGCATTAAGATGATGTATGACAGAACCATGTCCATCTATGAATCAATATCAAATCTAATGAACTTCAACAATGAACACACAATTACTTCTGTACCAACCTATTATTAACAAATCAGTCATGCAAATAAATGCAAATTTGTGGCTATAAAATGCTGTTAATGAACTGGGAATGGTGGTACCCACATTTAATGTCACTGCTCAAGAGACAAGGGAAGCCAAATTCTGTGAGTGTCAGGCCAGTGAAGACTACAGAGTCAGACTCTGTCTCCAAACCTCAATAGAAGAAAACTCACATGCTGTGAATAGGAAATGGTAAGTAGGGAGATAATTTTCAGAATATTGTTCTCAGGTTGTGACATCCAACTTTAAAAACAGGCTACTGATGTTTTATTAATACATTTGTTACTGTTATTATTAGTATCTTGCTGTGATTTCAAATGTATATGTACTTTTGATGCCGTCTTATGATTTTCATATCCTGGTATCCACATGTCTGTGTAATCCTTTTCCTCTTGAGGGTCAGTGGGATCTATGGGTTTTTCTAACCAGCAAAATGTGGCAAAGGTGATGGATTTTATGTTCTTGATTATACTATAGGAGGCTGCTTCTTGTTAACTGCGTACAATATTTGTCCCTGTCCCCTCCTATCCCACTGCTGGCTGGAAAAAGCAACCTGCCATCATAATTCTTAAAGCAAAGGTAGCAATATTAGACTGGTAAAGAAGTAATAGTGGGTTTTGCATTGCTGGAATTCATCTTAGTCTACCGCTAGACCCAGCTTGGAGAGGAATCTTAAAGCTTCTAGATGAGAGTTCAGCCCTGAGCAAGACTGAGAAGGACCCTGCAGGTAGTCATGGCAAGGAAACAAAGCACAGAGGTAAGAACGAAAACAATTCAGATTGGCTTTGTCAACCTAGATCAAGACTTCAGAGAGTCTGATGCCAGGCGGTTTATTGGCAGCATATTTAATAAATCCAGCATAATTCTGAAAAAAGTTTCCTGGTGTAACACAATCCCCAGTGCACAAGGAGACATAATTACATAGAAACACAACTCAGGGTACAGGCCATTTCATCTGGGAAGATGGGCTCTAGAGATAGGCTACCTGTACTAGCTTAAGGGCCTAAGGAATGGTCTGGCCTGATCTCAATCATATAGTGTGGAGGTCATTTGGGCTATTAGCCACATCTGGTCCTGGTTGTGGGGATTTGGGGGAGCCTCTGGCTATGCAGGTGATGTAAGAGTAATTTAGATTACTAGTTATCTCTAGTGCTGGTTGTGGGAGCCTGGGGAGTCCCTGGCCGTAGGGGTCATCTAGATTACTAGCCACCTCCAGTCTTGGTTGTAGGAGCTAGATATGGCCTGGTCCAACAGATAATGAGTTACCTCCAACAGATAATGTTAATTACCTCCAATTCTCAGCTTTTTTGGGTGGAAGAACAGGCTTTACATCTTTCCCATTGGAAAGACAATACCTTGTGCTAAACATTCCTGGTTTCTCAGCAGATTTGTGGGCTCATGGACCTTCATGCTATGCTACAAACACAAGACCATGAGGACAGTATTACTAAGACTCATCCAAGCTGTGTCCAGAATCTTATGTCTACTGACATTTAAAATGCTTGGGGTTTAATTTTTTTTAAATTTTTAATAGGCTCAAAAAGAGGGCAATCTACAAGTATATGCTAGAGTACACCAATGTCTAAGTTTTCCTCAAAGTTTAAAAAATACTAAAAAAGAGAACAGAGGCTTTAATTAAGTTGATGTAGAGTTTCTTTTTAAAAAAAATAAAATTTTTGTTGTGAGAGCTGCTCTGTTAGGGACCAGAGTCACCACACTTGGCTGAAACTCAGGTAGGCTAACTTTGCCTTCCTTACCCTCTTCCATCCTGGTCTCCCCAGCCTACTCTTAGACCTGCAACTGCTCACTAACCTCAGTCCCTCCTACTAGGTCACTTCCATCCCCTTGGGACTTGGCCTTATCATAATGTCAGATGCCTAAATGCCAGCACACAAGCACACTGTGAATAACCAAGACTCTCCCAGAAGTCTATTGTAATAGACACTGGGAAAAGTATTTTAGCTGAAGGACAAAGATAACCCTACTTCTTCCCTGTCACCCCTTTCAGCCATTCCTTCTAGCCCATCTCCATTCCTTTCTGGCTCCCCAACTACTTGCAGAATCACCCTCTATCAGGAAACCCACAGTCACCATATTTGGTGAGGACCCAGAAAAGTTCTTTAACCAGGGACCCCATAGCTGCCATACTTGGCTAGCATTCAAAACTGCTCTCTACCAGGGACCCGACACCCATTACACTTGTCTAAGATTCAGCCGTTCCTTCCAGCCCATCTCTATTCTTTTGTGACTCCCAGCTACCCGCAAAACCATGCTCTACCAGGCACCCCCACAGCTGCGATACTTGGCTAGAATCAATGTTAGGGTAACAGCAAACAAAGAATGAAATATCAACTCAACAAAGGCCATGGCCAAATAGCTACATCAAGAAATACCTCCACCATTGTAATTCTGGAGGCCTAGATGCCAGCACAAGGACACATACCATGAATAACCAAGGCAGTATACCTCCCCCAGAAGCCTGTTGTAAAAGGTCCTGGGAAATGCAATTTAGCTGAAGCACAAGACAAAAATTTCAAAGTTGTAATTATGAATGTCTAAGGACCTTAAAGGATATGAATAAATACCTAAATGAAAATCATAAAATACAGATTATTGGCTGAAATAATGAAAACAATTCAAGACATGAAAGTAGAACTTTAAAAAAGAAATGAAATCACTTAAGAAAAGCTAAACTGAAATAAAACTCACAATGAACAACTCAGAAAGTCAAACAGAACCTCACAGGAATGCCTCTGAGCCAACAGACTGAGAGAATCTCAGGCACTGAAGACAAGGTAGAAGAAATGAATAGCTCAGTCCAAGAAAATATTAAATCTTAAAAAAAAATACTCCTGGTACAAACCACCCAGAAATCTGGAACACTAGGAAGAGATCAAACTTAAAGATAATATGTATACGAAGAAGGAACAGAAACCCAGATCAAATGCACAGAAAATATTTTCAAACAAAATCACAGAACAAAATGTCCTCAATCTAAAGAAAGAAATGCCTATAAAGGTACAGGAGGCATACAGAACACCAAATAGACTGGACCAAAAAAGAAACTCCCATTACACATATCAATCAAAATATGAAATGTTCCCAATCCCCTAGGCCAGTGGTTCTCAATCTTCCTAATGCTGTGGCCCTTTGCTATTGTTTCTTATGTGGTGATCCCCAGCCATAAAATTATTTCCATTACTTCTTCATAACTATAATTTTGCTACTCTTATGAATCATAATGTAAACATGTGTCTTCCCATTGTCTTAAGTGACCCCTGTGAAAGCATCATTCTGCCCCAAAGGGGTTGAGAACTGCTGCCCTAGACTTACGTTTATCCCAGATGCCTCCTCCTAGCCCTTTATTTTAAGCATTGCTTCTCAGTCAGTAGAACCCATCCTCACACAAGGTGTCACATTACTTTATAGCTTGGTGACCTCTCTGTTATCTGTATGACAGATACCCCACCAGGCCCTAGGCTGTTAAACTATGGAACCCTTCTTTATGGAAGAGGTCACATGCACTTTGCTTTAAGCTTCATTGTGCATTGAGATAATTGTTACCAAAAAGATTTTTCCCCTAAAACTGTGTTGTATTTCAATGCCTAAAATAAATGCCTGGTGTCAGGCTCTAGAAGTTTGAACCATCACTGACTAGTGAGTAGTGTTGAATTGGATTTCCTTCCTTCCTCCCACAGGTTGGCTCTAGCATTTGTAGGGACCCTCACAAGTACCAGATGGGTTTGGCGTAGAATTCTACCAGGCCTACAAGGAAGAATTACTGTAAATCCTCCTCAAATTACCCCACAAAAATAAACTGAAGGAACATTCCTAAATTCTTTTTATGAAGCTACTATACCCTGATACTGAAACCACACACACACACACACACACACACACACACACAAGACCCAATAAAAAAAAGAAAATTATAGTTTGCATGGCGGTGCCAACAGACTAAAAAAAGTGATCATTTAATTAGTCACAGAAAAAGTCTTTGATAAAATCCAATGCGCCTCATGCTAAAAGTCCTGGAGAGACTGGGATACAAGAGACATACCTAAACATAATAAAGTCAGCCTACAGTAAGAATATATCCCACATAAACCTAAATGGAGAGAAAATCAAAGCAATTCCACTAAAATCAGGAACAAGACAAGGCTGTCCATTCTCTCCATACTTATTCCATACAGTACTTGAAGTCTTGGCTAGAGCAATTAGACAACTGGAGGAGACCAGGGGAATACAAATAGGAAGGGAGAAGTCAAAATATGCTTGTCTGATATGATTTTTTTTACATTAGTGAAAACCAAGGAACTTCTATAGCTGATAAACACTTTCAGCAAAGAAAGAGGATATAAAATTTATACAAAAAATTATTAGCCTTCTTATATATAAACAGACTGGGAAATAAATTGGGAAAAGGGTACCTTTCACAATAGCCTGAAAATTTACATACAGGTAGCATAAGGACTGAATAGGTTATAATTAGAAATATATGTGAATGTGTATACCTATATGTATGCAATAGCAATTATTAAAAAAGGTTTTTATTTCTATTGTTTATTTTTATATTTTACAATTTTATACATATATAACATATATTTATTATCTACCCCCAATTCCCCTCCCATTCTAGGAATTCCTCTCCTACTTTCGTGTGTATGTACGTAAGTGCGCGTGCGTGCGTGTGTGTGTGCTTTTTTATTTTTCATCTCTACATGACTTTTTATTATTTTATTTCTTTTTTTCATTATCTTTTTTATTATTATTAAAAATTTCCACCTCCTCCCATTTTCCTCCCCTTTCCCCCATTCCCCCTCCCCCTCCCTTTACAGTCTGAAAAGCAGTCAGGGTTCCCTGCCCTGTGGAATGTCCAAGGTCCTCCCCCCTCCA
>LOJH01052335.1:0-12367 GCA_001685095.1 Ellobius talpinus
ATTTCCCTCTGTATGCTGTGATTGCCATTAATGAATAAAGAAACTGCTTTGGACTTATAGTAGGGCAGAACTTAGCTAGATGGGGGGAGGGGGGACTATGCTAAATGCTGGGAGGAAGAAGGGCGGAGTCAGAGAGAAGCCAGCCAGAGACAGAAAGCTGGTTGGAATCTTGCCGATAAGTCACAGCCATCTGGCAATATGGAGATTAATAGAAATGGATTAAATTAATATGTAAGAGTTAGCCAATAAGGATCTAGAGCTAATGGACCAAGCAGTGATTTAAATAATATAATTTCTGTGTGATTATTTCGGGTCTAAGCTAGCTGGGCGGCCAGGAACCAACAAGTGGCCTCCCTTCTCCAACAATCAAGATTATTTTATCTGCTTTCCTAGAAGCCAAAAATCCCCACTCACTAGCATAATATAGACACACACATACCATCCTGCATATTGACATAGGCAAGATGGGAATCAAACTGTGCATTATTTAAAAAGATTGGAGAGCAAGGATAAAACAAGCTCAGACAGAGTGTAGTCCTGCGGCAGTCACACCTGTCTCCAACCATGTTAATTATTTTCCTGAGCTGATGGAGACCCCGATAATAACTGTGAAAGCATTCTGCAACACTAGGAGGGGCAGTCCCGTAAGATATGGTATTCTCTGTACACTATTATAATATGGGCCTTGGCGTAGTTGACAGAGTTTTATAAATGATTTAAAAATGACCACTTTCATTTTGAAACTGGCAATCTATAATATGTATGGGTTGAATAAGATACCAAATTACAGTAATGAATTTAAGTGATGAGACCAAGTGACAGAGGGTTGAAAATTACTTGTTAATTTCCCTCGCTATTAGGTTGATAGTATCCAGTGCATATCTCCCTACTGATGTAGTTTCTTTTTAATTTACAACAAGTCCATTTATATTTGCAGGCAGACATAGATATATGGACACACAAACACAGGCATAGAACTCATTTTCTGCAGAGGGTCAGGATGTCTGGTGATGCTACAGAGCTAGAATGAAGGAGGGCTAGTGAATCGAGCTTTGAGTCAGGCAGATGGTTCTGGCCTGGTTCATGGGCTTGCTGTTTATACTAACCATTCATTCAAGCTTTCTGTGCCCCAGTTCCTCATCTGCAGTACAGTGTCTTCCTCAGAAGGTCCGTGCGACAGTTCAATGATACCATAGCCCTTCACACAATGTTTGACACAAGTTAAGTATCTAATTGTGAACCATTACTTTAGGAGTACTAAGAATGAGTATTTGGGACAGGAAGACGGCTCAGTCAATAAAGTGCTTACTGAATAAGCATGAGGTTCTAAGTTTGATCCCCAACACCCACATGAGGAAACAAGCCATGTCTGGAAGTTTGACCAGAACCCCAATACTGGGAAAGCCAATGCAGAAAGCTCCCGGGGACTTGCTGGCCACCTAAACCAGCCAAATAGTGAGCTCCAAGTTAAGTGGCAGAATCTCTCAAAGAACAAGGTGGAAGAGTCTGGGAAGATACCCCAAGGGTTAAGGCATTTGCCACACAAGCAGAAAGAGTAGAGTTTGGGTCCCCAGAAACCATGGAAATGTTGGGTGCATATGGCAGTCATTCAGTAACTTCAGCCTCAGGATGAGACAAGGGATCCCCAGAACAAGCTAACCAGCAAGACAAGCCGTGTAGGTGAGGGTTTGTCTGAGAGACTCCTCTCAAAAATTAAAATGAGTCACTGAAGAAGTTGGTGAACATCAAGTTTGGACCAACACAAGTGTGCATGTATTCACACACACGTGCACCCATACACATGCAAACACATGTACATTGCATGTTTGCATACTGATGTTTAAATTTTTGCTAGCAAAAAAATTTGATCTCTAGCACATACATGAGGAAAAAGATGCTCAGCTTTGGAGAGGCCTTTGGAAGCATCCTAGGAAGGGATTAGTGCAGTTTTCATGGTACTCCTGTTAGTTCTTGTAAGGGTGAGATGTTATGCAAAAGTGGGCAAGATTGACCCCTCTCCTCACACTGGCTGTCTGTGTCGTGAGATCTCTCTCATCTCGAGGCAAGCCTACCATACGTCCTTACCATTAGGCCCTCACAGAGCAAAGTCACTGCTGGTACTGTGCCCTTGAACTTCAGCCTACGAGCTAAATAAGCCTCTTTTCTTTACAAAGTTTCCCAGAGTCTGGTGCTTTATTAAAGTAACCAATAAAGGATTACTACAAATGGCTTATCCTAATATTTCCCCTATACTCTCAGCACCTAACTTTCCTTGCTATTTTAAAATTACGTTGCATGTGTTTCTTTATCCATTCACTAATTTGTGGATGCACACATGTTGCACTGCATGTGTGGGAGTCAGAACAATTCAGAGAAGTCAGTGTTTTCCTGCTACGTGGAGCCTAAAAATCAAGGTCAGATCATCGATCTGGGCAGCACATGCCTTTACCCACTGGAAAATCTTATTATTATTTTATTTTAAAGTTTCAAGATAATTGAGAAAATATGACAACGGGGATTCATTTCTGTTCGTCTGTTCACCAGCCAACATTTTACCAGTCTCTTTCTCTAAGTCCCATCTTCTATCTCCATTCACAACAGATGTTGTGAAAGTGCATGAGAGACATTAAGATGACATTATGTCCCCAGCTTCTGTTGGTGTCTCCTAAGAGAAATGAGACAATTGCCCAAAAGTCAACCATCCACAACCCATATTCAAATTTCTTAGTTCTCCATAGCTCACATCATTGTTTTCGTTCATTTGATCCAAAACCCAAAGTTCACGCGTTCTATTGAACTGCTATCTCTTTCAATTGAGAAACATCTCCTAACTTAAGGGAAAAAAGGTCTTTTACAATGCTGACAAGTCGAAGAGTTCCAGCCAATCATGTTTTATTGTCTCTTAATTTAAATTTGTTTAATTGTTTTCTCATGATTAGATTTGTATTAAACTTTGATAAGAATAATAGTAGGTCCCTTTGTGACTTTCTTATAGTGTCAAGTCAGGAGACATGGAATGAGGATTTTCTCATTATTAGTGACATTAGGCAAGTTTGCTTGATTAAGGAATTGACTCCTGGATTCTCTAGCGCAGTGTGTTATGTGTTTTCCTTTGTATTCAACACATAACAGACAGATATCTGTGATCAGCTCAGCACACACATGAATATATTACAATAATATTCACTCCACGGTTTGGGCAGCCTTATAACACTTGCCCAAATTATATAGTTGACTATAAAGTGGAGTTAGTTGGCACTCTATTGTAGGAGTCCACCTCACTCTTTTTGTTATGATATTATAGATTCATAGATTGTTTGTCTTATTAAATATGTTATTACTCATCATTGCCGTTTTATGCTGTTCAAACTTGACTCCCCTTGAGTAGCCTCTTCTGTAGTTTTTCTTAATACATTCTTCAGTTTCTAAAGATTTCTTTGACATCTGGCATAAGACATTACAGAATCAGCACACCCCAGGACTGAAATTTCTCAGAGGGTACCCATGGCACCCCAGTTTCTCTCAGTGGAAAGTAAGATGACTCATGGATAAAAAAAATTAACAATATAATTAATAGAAAGTATTTTTAAGGCACTACCTTTGGGGGGAAATGGATTTCCTGCTGGGGATCCTTCTGGTCGCCTGGGTTGGAAGATTTTGCCTGGCAGAGCGTATCTGGGGGAATGTGGAGTGAGGCCAAGAGCTGGATCATTATGACTATCAGGTAAAACAATTTTGCCCACACCAGGGGAGCTTTCCCACGATTCTAATCAGAGTCTTGAGTCATAAGAAAATGTGAAATGTGTAATATATACAGTCTAAAATCATGTATGGAGTCGCATATATACTCACTGGGAAAAGACGTAACATGGAAACTAAAATCCTCCCAGGCATCAATCAATCATTTAAGTTCCAACCACCTTTTTCAAGTCTTACGGACAAGAGCAGTTGAGCTCGGGGCTCAGCCTGTCTTGCAATCTGTCCAGGACTTTGCTGAGAGCTGCTTTGGAAGTTCAAGTGCGTTCATCTCCTCTGTTCTTAATCTTGCCAGCTCAGCCAAATGCCTTTCTTTCAGTTATCTCCCAAATGCTTGCTCTGGAGCATCTTCTCCTGGGTTCTTAATGTTTGCTTGATTTCCCAGGGGTAGGCAACTGGCATCCAGCCCATGTTAAATCTTGGGGGACAGTTGGGGGTAAATGTTCTCCTAGCTGGTCCAGTACAAATGCTTTCCTCGTCTCTCCTTGAAGCGGGCCGTCGGCCTCAGTTCCATAGGACCTTATCATTATTTTTGAATATTATTCTCAACCTACACTATGAAGAGTCTTTGGCTATTCAGTGGCTTAAAGTGATATGCTCTTGAGTTCTCCAGTAGCATTTTAGGTGGTTGCAAAACTTGTTTAGAGCCTTAGACTCCAGCATCATGAATGACCTTGTCTAGCTCTGAAATCCTGCCTAAGTTTTCTCTCACCCACTCTCAGAATTTGCATGCCCTTTCATTTGTGGTAATACACTTGGTGAGATTTAATACTGAGTTCTTTCTAGTTATTTCCATATATAGCTCAATTCTTGGCTTTCTCTCGAATCTCACCAGAGGAGTCTATAGAGGCTGGGAATAGTTACTAAGACAGACCCCTGCAGTCCCGCTGAGCTCAGTGAATTCGGTCATAGTGTTTAAGAGGCCCTAAACACCACCTATCAGGCCTCTTCTCAGAAACCTCGAAGGTTTTTTTTGTGGAAGGTTTTCTCTGCTTCCAGGAGACATTTTTGCTTTCATTTTTCTCACAGCGGCATCCGTTCTCAGACCTCATTGCGCCCCTGAGTCAGTCAATGAGAAGAAAGACAGGTCACCCTAGTGATCCCTAAGCATCTCATCTGACCCAGCTACCTCCCGAGGCTCAACAATTAAACCTCCCAGGTAGTGCTAATAGGAACAGCTTCATTGTGAGGTTTGAATTACATTACAGGCTGCATCACCTTTCTCTGTGCATCTCTGAGTGTTATCAGGGATGCAGCTGGACTGGGAAGTATTCATTTACAGTGTGAAGGTCCCAAGATTTTCTGTATTTCCTCCACAGCATGGCTCATCTCAGGGTCATTAGTTATAAGGGGATCCCTTGTGGACAACAAGCCAACACAGTCTTAAAAGACACCACATTGAGATGTGATGTCATGGTGGAGGTCACCTTGACTAGAATCTGCTAATAAAAGAACAGACCAACAAACATATATCAAGAGTCTATTGTCACAATAGCCACCTAGAAAAACATGATATGTTCTCAACCTGGGGGTCTCAACTCCGACTCCCTTGGCAAACTATCTCCAAAAGTATTTATATTACAAATCATAACAGTAACAAAATTATAGCTTTGAAGTAGCAGTGAAAAGAATTTTTTGGTTGGGGTCACCACGACATTAAAGAGTCACAGCATTGGGAAGGTTGAGAGCCACTGGTGTATAGGAAAATGGGGTGGGTAAAATGCAAGGACCCCACTGCCAGACGTGGACTCTTGCACATTCAGAATGAACATCTCACATTATTGCACATTCAGAATGAACATCTCACATTTCACACATTAGAGTGCTAGGCAGAGGTTAGGGATTGTATGTAATCTCATTGCCAGTGGAGAGTAGTACAGGGGCATGGGCCCTGGGGTTGAGTTGAAATAGATGTTGCATTTGATATAGGGTGGCAATGCATTCACTCCACATTTGTTGAAGGAATGGCAGTAGAGAGAATGATTATCTCTGAGATGAGGCTAATATATGATCCATTTTTCCTCATAATGTAGCGGGTCAGCTTGGAGAATGAGATGTCACTGGAGGCTCATTCCTGATGTACCAAAAACTGTGTCTCCCATCATCTGCGAATAGGCCCAGGATATTTGCATGATATGTTGAGACAAAGAACTTCCTCCCACTTGTGTATGTGTGTGTGTAATGAAACAATGATTAAGTTTTATTAACTAAAACTTAACAAGGCTAATAGACAAAATGGACCAAACTGAACAGATGTCAGTGATTAATATGAGTAACATTTTCTCTCTCTCTCTCTCTCTCTCTCTCTCTCTGCATTAATGTTTTTCTCAGCCATATCAGAGTATATCATTGATATTCTGAGTTGAGCTCTGAAGTCAAGCTTGTTTCTGTAGATAGATGGCTAAAACAGTGGTTCTAGAAGGTTCCACTGAAGACCATCTTGGTAAGCAGAGGACAAGGAGGATTAGAAACCCAACCCAGTTCACCTCTTGCCTTGCTGAGGACATTGCTGAGCTGTCTTGTAGAAACCTACGTACCAGATTGTGTAGCCGAAGAGCACGCATCCTTCCTCCTCGTGTCTGTCACTGACTGCACTGCCAACACAGCTCCTCCCCAGATGTTGGCTGGATATTCACTGAGTGCAAATGAATAAATATTCACTGAGTGCAAATGAATAAAGTGGCTCGGAAGGAAGGGGCTCAAGCGGACAACAGAAACTAACCCTAATTCTCCCACCTCTCACTCACACAGAATTCTACTCCTTTCTAGAAAGCTTCAGGGGCTCAGGCTATGGCAGAGAAGGGTGAACTACCAACAATAAATCTTCTTAATGAATTAGTTGATAACAGTGCAGAAAGTATAAGCTTACTAGGAGAATCTTGAAATAGCAAAGGTAAAAGTACATTTATGATATTGAAACTTCCAGAACATGATCATAGTTTATGGAAGATCCTCTATCGCACCAAGTAAGCACTCACCATTAGGCTAGCCTACTTTCTTTTCTTGTGTGTGTGTGTGCTCATGCAAGTGCCTTTGTGCATGTGCAGGAACTGGAAGAGGACTCTTGGTGTCCTTTCTCTTGCTCTCCACCATATTCCTTTGTGATAGCATCTCTCGCAAACCCCAGAGCTAGACTGGCAGTAATTCTTCTGTCTCTGCTCACTAAAAGGCTGGGGTTGCAGGCTGACAGGCACACTTTTTATTTGGGTGCTGGGGATTCGAGCTCAGGTCCTCACACTTGCTCCTGCTCGCCCAGCAAGTGTTCTTATCTGCTGCCTTAGCCATCTCCCCGACCACTTGATTTTCTTATGAATCACTGAAACTCATTGTCTAACTTCAGACTCAATTTCTTTATGGTTTCACTTCCTCAAATGTGACGATTATATTCTCATGGGGTCTCTTTTCTCGGGGTTAAAAGAAATTAAAGGCAGGTGTGGTGGTGCATGTTTATGATCTCTGATGGCACCATCCAGGAGCCCTCGACAGGGGGAGGAGCAGTAAGTGTCTGGACCACCTAGACTACATGGTCAGCCCCAGACTAGCTGAAGCTATGTAGTAAGACTATCTCCATACCCTCCCCAAAAGCAAGCTTCTTATGACAGTCTTACATAATTATAAAGAGTACACAAGTGCTAAATTTAGCATATTATATTTTAGAGGCTCCTCTTGAATAACTACCTAGATGAATAAATAGACCATTCTCTGCACACAGAGTTCCAACTGTGACGCCTTCTTTTGCTCAAACTGAAGTCTGATATTCATCCTTTCATATTCACTATGAATATCAAGTTTGTGCTATGTAATATCCTGTCCTGTGAGCATGGTAGCATTGTTCTGTCTGCTTTGAGTTTTATTTAGATTGTGTTTGGTTTGAGACGGCTAGATGCTGTAAGCACAGCCATCAGAATCCTGGTACCCACAGACTGACATGTTTGTCTTTCCTAGTGAGGAGTTAATGTCTGGGCCGTGTGGCACACCATTAGATGAGGCTACCCAAAGTGACAGTAGGTTAGTCTCACATGCAGTGCTCTGCACAGAAGTCTTTATTCTTCAGGAGTTTCTGTTACTGCCATTCTGGATGCATAGAGAAAACCTCACTGCTCCGGGGTGCATTTGAGCTCTTTTTTCAAATGCTTGTAAGTCATGTGGACATCCCTGTGAAATTCTTATCCAGAGCTTTTATTCATTTTCTTCTGGACAATTGTCTGTCTTCTGTGATTATTATTGGTTTTAGGGGTCTTTTATGTACTCTGGAGTTACAAAATGTAGAAACATTGTACATATGTTCTCTTGTTTTCCTTCTTTCTCTTAGTTTTTTTCTGTGTATTTTTTTGTTGGATTTTTATGAGACAGAGTCTTGCTATGTACCTGGGTTAGACAAGAATTATCTAAACCAGGCTGATCTCAACTTGTAAAATCCTCCTGCCTCTACGTCCAAAGGGCTTGGAGTATACCACCAAAGCCATATTTCTGATGAAGAAAACAATTAATTTTTAGATTTCAATTTATCAATTCTTCCCTTTATGTCAAAGCCTTTCATTTTCCACCTGTTCAATTGTCCCCACTGTCAGGATGATAAAGGTGTTTCCCCATGGTTGCTAGGTATTTTTTCTTCTTGCCTATAATAGACCTATAATCAATTGGACCTGATCTCTGTGCGTGGTGTAAGTTAGAGTAAAATGCCTTTTTCCCATTTAGGGTTCTAACAAACTCAGCACCACTTAGCACAGTATCTTCACCAGGTCCATCAGTCACCTTTCTGTCATTACGATAAGACACCGCGACCAAAGGCAACTTATGCAAGAAAGCTTGTTCTGGCTTACAGTTCCAGAGGAAGAGTCCATGATGGCTGGGAAGTGTAGGAGCAGGGAGCCACTGCAGGAAACAGAGAGGATGAGCTGAAGGAAAAGTGGGCTGCAAATATTTCAGGCCTGCCCTGGGTGACGTACTTCCTCCAACAAGGCTGCACCACCTCTTCAAACCCTGTTACAAGCTGGGTACTCAAGTAATTGAACGTACAGGGCACATTTCTCATTTAAATCCCCACACCCGACATGATGGTCCATGCTGTACTCTCAGCCTTCACAGAGTTAAACAAACGCAGCATAAACAAAAGTAACACACCTTAAAATTATATTTCTAACACATACTTTCAGATCTGGCTTGTCAATTGGTAAGCACATGTGTACACAGAGCCCTAACAGAATTTGGTTTGATTTTGTTGACTCTGGAGATTCCTTAAGGGGAGTTTGCATGTGTAGAATAACTCAGTACATGAGTACATGGCTAGTTTTGTTTCTTAAGGTTTTCTAATATGCCTCAGTATTGTTTTCTTAAGGTTTTCTAATATGCCTCAGTATTGTTTCTTAAGGTTTTCTAATATGCCTCAATATTGTTTCTTAAGGTTTTCTAATATGCCTCAGTATTGTTTTGTGGCACTAGCAATGGAACTGCATAATTTGGCGAGATTTGTTCATAAGTATTTTGTGGTTTTGATGTTTACAAAGCTTTAACTGCTAAAAAAGAAAGACCCTCCAAGGCTACTGAGATGGCTCATCAGGTAAGAATACCATTTCAGTCCAGAGACCTGAGCTTCCAGAATCCATGTAAAGATGGAAGGAGAGAAATTACTTCACCAAGCTGTTCTTTGACTGCCACAAATGTGCTGAGACATGTTTGTGTGTGTGTGTGTGTGTGAAAGAGAGACAGTGTGTGTGTGTATATATGTGTGAGTACACCTGCACACATGCATGTACACACATAAAATAATAATAATAACAACAACAGTAAGTTAATCTCATTTTCAATAAAAAATTATGCATTTTGATAACTATAAGCTCTACTGATCTTTATCCTGGCGCAGTGTCTATAGTTTACCAAGAAAATGCATTTATAAGACAGGAGTAGACAACTCTCAGTCTCATTCTGAGATTCCTGGAGGGAGAAAGTATAGGCGGAGCAACCAGATAAGGAGAATTCTGGGAAGAGGAAGACAGAGATGCAGTCACCAGTCAGATGCTGAGGGAGAAAGATGAGAATGTCTCAGTAAGAAAAAGTACCATGCCACGTGGCTAAACATAGAAAAGAATTATGGGCTAATTTAAGTTGTAAGAGCTAGTTAATAATAAGCCTGAGCTAATAGACTAAACAATTTATAATTAATATAAGCCTCTGTGTGTTTCTTTGGAACTGAATGGCTGTAGGACCAGGTGGGACAAAAACTGCCAACTACCATATATTTAAAATAACTGAAAGAGAATCCATAGGCTTCAAACATGAAGAAATTACAAATGTTCAATCAAAGAGAAATATTAATTAGACTGATTTAGTTCTCTCACACACTAAATTATCACATTATATTCCATAAACATGAAAAATAATTGCCAATTAAAATAAATGTTATAACTTTAAAAAATTATGGAGAATAAGATAATTATATTTTAATCTCAAAAATGAAAGAAATAGTTAAAACAATCATACCTAAATTATATCAAATATAAATGAGTTAACAGTATAGCTGAAATACAGAGATTATCAAATAGGAGAATGAAACAAAATCCAACTTGCATTCTGTAAATGATGTACTTTAAGATAAAGATATAGACTGATGTGAAAAGTATACAGGAAGATATAACATGATAATAGAGAATATTAGTGATATAAAATACAAACCATAAAAATGTTAAATGTTTTAAATTTTTCTATTAAAAAATAACTGCAAATATAAACATAAGTAATTTTACATTGATCACAAATCCAGTGTTCTTGCTAGTTTTATTTAATTCAAATAGGTAATCTGTGCAGTTTATCTGTAATTACCTTTAGATTAAACAGATGATGTAAAGACTTCTTTCATAAAGTGTTATGTCATATGCAATTGATAACAGTTATAGATCTTTATTTTCAATCCTTATACTTACTTTTCTTATTTCTTTGTCTAGAACTTTATATATAACAGTGGTGACATTAGAGAAACTTTGATAGAGTTTTCAACCATCTCATATTTGCTTGTTTTATTTTATTCATATGAATGCTTTCCCTCTATGTGCACATGTGTGAAGTGCCCACAGAAGGGGGCAGATGATCCCCCAGAACTGGAGTTAAAGAAGGTTGTGAGCCATTACGTGGATGCTGGGAATTGAACCAGGTCCTCTACAAGATCAGCAAGTGTTATTACCCTCTGAATCATCTCTCTATACCCCCAATTTGAGATTTGGTTAAACTTTGGCATCAGGAGTTTGTGGGGAAGAGTTTGTCTAAGCAGAAATAGAGGAAGGAGAAAGTGGAGCTGCCATTTCTGTTAGCCCAACTGTCATGTAACTCTCACTTCTGTTCCTGATTGCCGAGATCTGCAATAGTAGAAGTGAAGATGGTCCTCATCAGGAATGACCAAGTGCTTATCCAGTAAGACCCTATGGTCCCCACAAGTGTGGGAGTACTGGATGATTCAACAGAATCATCAAATCTAATGGAGCAGGTTAATTCATGTTCTACCTATAGGATGAGCAGAAAAGCACAGTATGAATGGCTTCTCCAGTGCTACCCACAAGCTCTTTCATAGCCCCTATTTCCTTGTTCCATTCTGAAGTTCACATCCTATAGGACTGCTTGTCTTTCCTCTGTTTATCTATCCAGACATACTTTCGTACTTCTGTGATCTAAAGTTGGACACACCACAGACCCCTGAGTTTGCCACATGGAACTCATGAGTCCTTGGTAATATACAAGGGACTTACCTGTGACCTCGTTTCCAGTGAGACCATTCCTCCAAACAGAGTGAAAGGTAAAGACTCAGTCTTCTGCAAGAAGGCATACGAGACACCAACAAACCAGCACTGCCTATATTCTTCTTGTTATCATTCCCTTACATAAACCAGAAGGTATATTTAAGGCTCTCCATCTTGGCTGCTGTTAATGCAGTGATTTGTAACTGATCCAAGTCCTGAGGATGTTGAGTGCTCGGTCCTAAATGGGACATATAAATCAACCCCACTTCCCTGGCCTCACACACCCAAGGTGTGTGAAGAAAATGGGAAGAATATAAAAGACAGAAGATGGGGAGAAGTACTAGGAAATACTGTGTTCAGGACATGACATTAAACCATTGTGGCTATGATTATCCACACAAGATCAAGCCAACAAAACCAGTCAGCGTTCCAACAGGCATTGGAGTAACATATACCTAAATCGATAGATAAATTAAATAAATGGATGTGTCAGGGGTGCCTGGGAAGAAGAGGAATGAGATTCTGGTGGTAGATAGGGCCAAGCTGCATTATGTACATGTATGAAACTATCAAATAGCAAAAATACTTAAATAAGAAAGTAACTGTGGTTGTTAATATCTTGATTGTCAGCTTGATTGGACTGAGAGATTTCCTAGGAGTTCGGAGTGTGCCTGAAAGGATGTTTCCTGGTGTATTAGATCATGAAGGTTGTGCCTGAATCAGTGCTAATCTATTGATGGATTTAAAATTTGAGCAGACTATGAGAAGTGTGGCTAGACAAGAGAAGCAGGTGTGTGAGACTGTGCCTTGGCGGTGTGTGTTGTCCCGGTCCCTTCCTATTTCTCCCTCTGCTTTTGACTTTTTGTGTGTGTGTGTGTGTGTGT
>LOJH01052336.1:0-12367 GCA_001685095.1 Ellobius talpinus
GCCATACTGATTTCCAAAATGGCTGTACCAGTTTATACTCCCACCAGCAATGGAGGAATGCTCCCTTTACCCCATATCCTTTCCAGCATAAGCTGTAATCAGTGTTTT
Source organism: Ellobius talpinus (assembly GCA_001685095.1). Taxonomy (NCBI): domain Eukaryota; kingdom Metazoa; phylum Chordata; class Mammalia; order Rodentia; family Cricetidae; genus Ellobius; species Ellobius talpinus. The sequence continues at coordinate 109 of LOJH01052336.1, forward strand.
TGATCTTGGACATCCTTACAGAAATAATACAGCTTTTAAAGCATGTCAGCAAGCTGCTTTAAAACAAATGAGTAAATATTTTGAATTTTGCGTAAACTTTAAATATATTAAATGTTGACATAAATCTTTCTAAAAGTTTTTGTGATCTTATATTGATATGGTTAGATGAGATACTTAGATTTAAATTTTTCTGATAAATGTTATAAACAAATGTTAGCATTAAAACAGCGGGGTTAAGAGAATACTGAGAAATAAGTGGACTTGGAAATCAATATGAGATAGCTTAGCTGACCAGGTGAGAGGATGACAGGGCTCTGGTACAAACAACAAAGCTGGTCTCAGTAGGCTCCATCCAACTCTAATAAAGCTGCACACCCAGTAGCATATCCAAGGCATCATTGCCCTTTGCCCTCTTAAGCTTCTTAGCTTACAAGTAGTTATACATTTATACACATTTTTATCTAATTATAACAGATAAATTGTAGGTAAGGATCATTTCTACTGAAGTCTCCATCTATTTCAGGAAGTAGACTATTCCCTGCCTCAGGGAATGGTAGACCAGGACTCAAAAGTCCAGATGCTAGAGGTATTCCTAGGCCATTGGCACTACCTTTGACCTTCTCCACTTTGCTTTTGCTTTCCTACCTGTTAAAACTAAACCTGATGATTTCTTTGTTCTACCTGTGCTCCAGTGTGAATTCTCCTCTGAGATCAGTGTTTCTCGACCTTGCTAACACTGTGACCCTTTAATAAGTTCATCATGTCATGGTGACCCTCAACCATAAAATTTCATTGCTACTTCAAAACTGAAATTTTGCCTGGTCTACAAGACCTAGTTCCAGGACAGGCTCTAAAGCTACAGAGAAACCTGTCTTAAAAAACCAACCCCCCAAAAAAAACCTGTAATTTTGCTAATGTTATAAATTATAATGTAGTAACTGATAATGTAGGATACCTGGCATAGGACTCCCCAAAGGGGTCATGACCTACAGGTTGAGAACTGCTGGTTTAGAGTATAATTGCTGGAATCTCTTGCCATGGTTACAATTTTAAAAGGAAATTGCAAGAAGGCTTGTTTCTTTATCCTGTCTTATCCATACCCCATCAAGGTAAAAGGAATTAACCCTTATTCATGTACTCTAGCATACAAGAATGCAAACAAAAGCTAGAAGTCTGAATATCCTACTCAGGGAATAATACAGAGCTTATACCAGGAATCCCCAAACTCCTAGATGAAGGAATGATGTTTGCACATCCAATTCCCATAAGAATGATTTTTTCAGCACTCAGCTTTGAAAAGCAATGCTTCAGTTGACCTCAAAAGAGGGCAATCCATACCATGTTTAATTGCTCATCCCCTAGTCACATGATGAATAAAACAGAAAAAAGAAAATGAGACTCAGTATATCTGCATTTAAGAGGTACTTGTCAAGATGCAATAAAATATATTGCATGAAAGCATGTTAAAAACCATAAATCATTTCTCATAAGTTATTATTATTAATTAATAGCTCTTTCATCTGCCATACCTTTCTAAATGAAGGTCTTGGTGAATGGTCAAACTTAAGACAGTACAAATAGGAGAAAAGAATACTGTATAATGACCTTATCTTCTTCTGCGGAAGCTGCCTCTACTGCTCCATCACTCACTTTAAAGGTTTTGGGCTGATACATTAATAGAATTCTTAGCAAAAAGATTTTTAAGCCCAGCCCTTTTAAAAGAGCATCCTCTGTGCACCCACACTGTGGTTCTTTGAACGAGAAGTGTGTCCAACCAGCTGATGTGTCTGAACATTTTGTCCCTAGTGGTAGTGCTGGTCTAGCTTAGTAGTGTTTAGTTTAGGGGAGACAGACCCATGCTGGAGAAATTTGCTGAGGGTGGGATTTGAGTGTTTATAGCCTTGCTATACTTTCAGCTCTGCCTCTCCCCTTCCTGTATGTGGTTGCGATGTGAACTCTCAGCTTCTTGCTATAGCAGTGTTTGTTGGTGATACCTCCTGGCTGTGATGAACTCCTTATCCCTCTGGAGCCAGAAGTCAAAACACCCATTTTTCTGAGTTGCTTTTGGGCATGATTTTTATCACAGCAACAAAAAAGTAAGTGATACATCTCCCCTGCATGTTTGTCTTCTCTCATTAATTCAAATCTGGCTATTAAGTTTCCATTCAGCCCTAGTCTAATAATAAATTGTACACATATGATCCCCTATACCAAGACTACTTCTACCACACTGCAAGAGCTATTGATGATCAGTTTTCTTTTATACAGAAACTTAGAATTACAAAATTATAATTTTGTAAATTGTATAATTATATGTAAAATTATAATTACAAAATTATTCTATTACAAAATAACAGAGACATTCAGTTTCCCATATGCTTGAGGAGCTATCCGGTCCTTTCTACATAGACTACTTTTGGTTTGCTAAATTCTCATGTCGTCAAACTGCATTCTCAATTTTCATGTTTATATCCATAGATTAGTGTTATCCTCAACCTTCACCAGCAATGAAACTTAACATTTCACTAAAACCACAAAACTAAAATTTCACATTGAAGAACATTTTAAAAATTAATATGGAAAGAAAAAATAAAAAGGATTTTACATAGAGACTAAAATATTTAATGCATGAAGGGGCCTGGGAAAATAGCTTATTCTGTAAAAGGCATGTCTTGTACACATGGAGTCCTGAGTTCTAGTCTCCTAACCACATTAAAAGAGGCTGGTGCGGCAGTGTGTGCATGTAGTCCCAGAGCAGAGAAGGCAGCCTGGAGTAAAACCCACTTGGCAAGTTCTAGGTCAGTGAGAATGAGAGATTCTGTCTCAAAAATGTGGGCAATTTCTAAGAAATCATACCCAATGTTTGATTTGTAGTTTTGTAGTCTACTCATTCACACACGCATACACATGCAGACACAAACAGAAAGACAGACACACAGAGAGACAGGCACACAGATAGACAGACACACAGACAGAAACACACAAAGATAGACACAGACAGACACACAAACACACATACACAGACAGACACAAAGAGACAGACAGACAGACACACACACAAAGTGGGGGTAGGGAGAGAGAAATAGTCCTCATATTAATATCTGGATTTTTGCTTTCAAGGAAATTTAGGTTTGTGCATATGAGATGTTTACAGAAACCTTCCCTATTCCTTAGGCACATACAGTATGGAAAAGCTTCTCATCTTTTAATATAGCCACAGGGACTTTTTCATAAGTGTGTTTTGGGTGTATATGAGAAATATATTTTACCAAATAAATGAGAGCTACCTTTAATATGTAAGGACACCAATGTTATAAGGCAGCTTATAGAAAGCAACCAAACATATGTATCTTAAAAATGCACACCATAACTGAATGCTAGTATATCCATATATATGTGATTACATTCACACATAAATACAATCTTTCCCTCTATCTTTTTATAATATTTTCTTTATGTATTTCTATGAGTAAAAACATTTATGTATTCTATAGAGTCTATCAATATAAGGAGACAGAGTGGGTATAGGTTCAAAGGAATATTAATTAAAAATGGAAATGATTATACAAAATTTTAGAAAAAATAATTATTGCTCTAAATAGCAATTATTTTGCTTAAAATAATTATGTTTTACACTGAAATAATTGATTAATATATAGAAGCATCAGATCCATGTTCTGTAACTGGCAAGATGCACACAAGCAACACTGTGGTGAGCATCTTCAGTAAAGTCAACATAGTAGCACTGTCTTTCCTTCTTGCTGCCATTTCCTACTTCTGCATAGTGGTAAGACTGCCAAAGTTCAGGGGTATATCATCCCACAATAAAACTTCTCTCCATGCCAACACTAGCTTCTATTTTATTTAACATAAAGGTAGGTCACTCATGAGTTGCTTCCTGAAAACACATAATACATTAAATCATCCTAAATATGATTTGAAGAAAGTTTTGGAAGCTAGTTTAACATTCGTATCATAGAAGTCTCTGGAGTAGGCACAGAAGCAGTGGTTCTCTATCTGTGGTTCGTGACCTCCTTGGTGAGTTAAATGACCCCTTTCATAGAGGTTGCCTATGACCATCTGAAAACAGATATTTACCATACAATTCATAATAGCAGCAAAATTACAGCTGTGAAGTAGCAACAAAAACAATTTTATGCTCGGGGGTTGCCACAACATGAAGAACTGCATTGAAGGGTCACAGCATTAGAAAGGTTGGGTATAACTATAAAATGGGAGAAAGACATATAATACTCAAGGCAGTGCATCATCTCACTCCCTATTTTTCTGTATCTTAGTGACCAATCAGTTCTCACCGTTTTCCTCCGGAAAAGAATTCGTTGTTCTTCTCTTTCTGCCTACCCCTTCAGTTTTGTCTCTTCCAGATATGTGCGCCTTCTTTTTAATGTAAAATGCTTTAATGTCTATAAGTAAGTAGGGAGTGTCCCCTAGTTTTTTATTTATGTATTTCTAGCTTTTGGCACTCATGAATATGATACTGTTTGAGGCAGAACCTTTAAAAATCCAGTTAAGTCAGACTTAATGTTGGTCCTCATCCACTGACCGGTGTCCTAATAAGAGGACGGGATCTGTATTTAGACACAGAGAGGATGGAACGTGTTAGAGCTGCGTATGAGTCTCCCATAGTTTCATATATCTGAACACATGGTCTCCAGCTAGAGGCATTGGTTTTTGAGGCCATGAAATGTTTAAGAGGTGACGCTTGGCTGGTAAAAATAGGCCTTTAAGTGTCCCCTCTCTGGTTCAAGTTCTCTGTTTCCGATTCACTAAGAGGTGAATAAGCTATCTCATGTTCCCCTTAAAAAAGCCGTGAGTTGCTCTCACTGCCATTTCTTCCCTGCCACAATGGACTATATCATCTGAAACATATGCCGGAATAAGCCCTTCCTCTTTAGACTGTTTCTGCCATGTTTTGGTCATGCAAAAAGAAATGAATTCAAAAGACAATAGAGGTGGAGATTGGCCTAAGGGATCTACAAGGAAGGGAACAAGGAGGCAGCTACTAGAAGTCATAAAAGAGACACAACTGCTGCACAGTGGTGGCACGTGCATTAATCCCAGCACTCAAGAAGCAGAGGCAGGTGGATCTCTGTGAGTTCGAAGCCAGCCTGCTTTACAAGAGCTAGTTCCATGACAGGTTACAAAGATACAGAGAAATCCTGTCTTGAAAAACAAAACAAAACAAAAAAGAAAAAAGAAAGAAAGAAAGAAAAGAGACCACAACCATAGACAACTTGATTTCAGACCTTGAACTGTAAGTGAATAGAACTTTATTCCTGAAAGATACTTAATCCATGATATCTTCATTATTATAGCCCTACTAAACCCTTTAGATATGATTAGCATAATGAACAGAATTGGGTTTCCTCAGATGGGAGAAGGAGCATCTATGGCTACTTTGATGTCAATATTTTCATTTTAGACGGCTGACCTCATGAGCATATCTTTCAGTGGACCTGATAATTTGCACTGCCCATTCTGGGTTGGGGAATATTCACAGCAAACTTCCAGTTCATGGGGAGAAGACAGAGGAACTTTGATTAAACTTGAGTAATATGGAGGATTTATAAAACCAACTAGGTCAGAACTTGACCAACTTTACCTTGTCACTTACTACATGACATTGGAAATAGGGCTTAAGCCTTTAACTTTCTGCATTATAAAGAAGAGAGGGTTGTTCTGGTTGTTCTAAGGCTGTGTTTTTCAAACTGCACATTGAGATCTGTTAGTAGATGATAATTTCCGGTTGGCTGTTCCTCGATAGCATGGAGAAAATAATGCTTAACCAACAAAAGATGCCAAGATTAGAAATGGTGGAGTGTATTGGAATCGGTATATCATACAGGTAAGTCCTATTCCATGAAGCTTTAATTTGAGTTATGTACATACACATGGAATGTGAACACTTATATTTGGTAAACATGCAAATCATTTTCTTGATTTCTGTGTGTCATGTGCTCAGTTGTACAGTTTTCAAGTTCCCATGCATGATGACAGGAAATGAAGAACTTACTTAAACCTTTATCAGGTCTGTGGTGTAGTTGGGAAGGGAGACAGGCTTGGAGGATATTACAGAAGGACTCCTCCCTTATGAGCTTTGTGCTCAACCTTTTGTTTCCCTGGTAACTCCAGAAAGGGAGGTGCCATCTTAGATTTTAACCACTATACTAAAAACTGGATGTATCTGGGTCCTATTAAGGCAAAAGTACTTCCTTCTGGTCAAAACAAGCAAGCAAGCAAGCAAGCAAAGAAACAAAAAACTCACAAGGCCCTGGGTAGAGACCAAACATTCTAATCTATCCCAAATACCACAGAGTTATTTTCTCATCCTTTAAGAATTAATCTAGCTGGGCCTACTAATCACCTGGCCAGGGGTCCACCCATCAGGGAAGCTAGTCTGCCTCAAGACACACTAGGAGATTTGAGTTGCCTATTATGGTTGCAGTGTGAAAGATTTCCACACTAGCCCAGAATGGAGTATAATAAAGGTTAATTTATTAGGGGGTAAACTCACAGAAAGAGTAGTGATCTGCCGTCCTTTGTTTGTGCGGGGAACTGGAGCTGAATCCAGCAACGAAGGGTCCTGTACGTTTTTACATCTGGATTTATAGTACATGAGACCCTGCCCAAAGTGGGCCAACATTGTAAAGGCTATTGGCTGAAGGAGTTCCCACAGCAAATTATCTCCTTAATGAGACAACATACTTGTTCTTCCTAGGAGCCCCGCCTTCAGAGGGCAGGCTTGCTGACACTTAGAGAGACTTGAGGCCTGCAGAGCTTGTTTGCTTTTCTGAGTTAGAGCATAATTTTCCCTTCTTTTTATCTCCTTTTCTCTTTTACTGTGGTCAGAGACTGGGCATGTTTTCCTGGACACTGAGCTTCCTGCCTCTTTGTCTCTGAAACATATTTTTCTGCAGTGCATCTGCTTGTCTACCATGCTTGCTGAAATCCATTACTTCATGGCACATGCCTGTTTTGTTAAATACATGGATTTCTCTCTTCTTCATTTCTGTCTTCCTCCTCTGGCAACTACCAGAATCCATAATTTGCTTGTTAATAACATTGTCCTCAAACTTCCTTCTGGTTTCAAATTCTTTTATTGATGAGACTAAGAATGCCCAAAGGGATTTCCAATTTCTGCAATAACAGTGCAGCCTGAATATTACATTGATATAGAAGAGATTGGGAAGACATACAATTTTTTTTCACAGTCTCCACAGGAAAATGAAGACCTGTAAGAAACAGAGCCGAAAGCTTATGCAGTAAGATGTACAAAGAGAACTAGCAGATGATATCACAAAGGAGCTGGGGGCAGCACAGTCAACTGTATAAACATGACCAAGCACATGAGAGTTAGTTTAACAAGGTCTGTCTGCATAGATTTCTCTCATTTCAACTTTCCGCTGGTGAGGAGATCGTGTCTATCTTTCTTGTATAGGGAAGACACACTTTTCCCATAGAATTTTACTGCCTGCTGATACTTGCTAGGGGTATAGGAACAGGTTGATTTCTCTGTCAATTAAAGAACTGGAAGGAAAATTTGAAAGCCAAGCAAAGCTAAATTTTATTCAGACAGGACAATTTTAATAGCATTGAAGGGAAACTCCCAGGGCAGGTGAGTTATAAATCGCAGCAGCTTTTTGGAGGAGAAGAATGGAGAAAAGAAGGGGAAAAGCCTTGGAGTTTGCAAAAAGTTGGTTGTGAGGCTAAAACAGGAAAAAAATATATACCTTAAAGGTTAAGAACTCTGTTTGCACCATAGAGTGAGTTCCTGTTGTCCCATGTTTGCTCGACCTATCTGTACCAGATGTGCTTGATCACATGTGGGCAGGAAATATGTCAGGATATAAGCTCGTCCCTGATTGGATGTAGACCGGAGGTACATAGAAAATACATCAGGATGTATGCTTGCCCCTAATTGGACCTGATGGGAAATGTGGTGAATTATGGGGTTTACCTTTTTAAGCCTCTGCAAAATGTGACCCATGGTCATTTTCTGAGAACCGTGGAGTGGTCCTGGCAAAAGCCCATCTTCCTTGCCAGCATTTAATTAAAGTTTGGCTTAAGATTGTGGTAGTGGTCTTATTCTTGATGGGTTCTCAAGATTAGGATTGATGCAGAGATCCTGTCTTCTCTGTGGCAGCAGGTGCTCAAATTGGAGGAGGATGGCTTTAGAACCGTGGTTCTCAACCTTTCAAATGCTGTGACCATTCAATACAGTTCTTTGTGTGGCGGTGAACCCCTACCATAAAATTATTTTTGTTGCTGCTTCATTGTAATTTTGGTACTACTATGAGTCCTAATGTGTTTTCCTATGGTATTAGATGAACCTTGTGATAGGTTCATTTGACCTCCCAATGGGGCTCTGACTCACAGGTAGAGAACCACTGCTTTAGGGGAAGAGCATAGTCTAAAGTATTAGGAAAACCATGCTTAGAAAAGAGATATCAAGAAAAAAGGAATCTGAGCAATTCGAAAATTGTATGGCCTTACAAATTGACATGACTGCCCCATCACCTGTCATGGAGTCTGTTACAGGTGACAGGAATTCTCAGAAGGAAAGAAGTTCAGAATCTCATCATAGGGATAATTATTTTCCTACCTCTTTAGCATGGCTTAAAGTCAAAGTAAGGACTATTCCTAAGAGTGGTCTTGTCTTCTGTTTGGAGACACAGCAAGATCACTGAACTAGATAGACTACTTCATAGGTAAAAGATCTGTTTATTGAGGGGGGGAAACTGCTGGATTACCTTAGAGAGGAAAGAACACCAACAAGGAAAAGCTTTGTCAGTTTTATTGGGGGCAGTTAGCAGTGGGAGGTGGCATACTGCCAGAGTAGCCTGGGAGTTAGTGTGGGGCCTTTAATCTGTTGCTGGCTCTTTTTGGGTTATCTTTAATTAGGTGCCATTTGTCCAAGGTAATTGACCTTTGGGGTCAGGGAAGAGAAGTAGTGAACAAACAGAAACCTGCTTTAGGATATTCCTGAGGAATGCTGAGTTTAGGTTTTTGTTTACCTGGTAAGAATTCTGGGTTAGGCCAGGGCAGTCACCTTAGGACATTGTCAGCAACATGATCATTTTGGGGGCCCCCTGGACCTAACATCTTCCTGGGGGATGGTCCCTTGGCCAGGTGACTGATGTAACAAGTGGATTAATTCTTTTATTTCGTGAGTACCTGGAATGTTAATTTTCTACCCAGGCCATGCAGTTCTTTCCAGAAGGAACTAGTTTTCCCTTGCAGGGCCTTTCTGTTGCAGGATTAATGCTTTTGGAGGAAAATGGAAGATCAGAAGGCCTGCTTTTTATTTGCTAGTTTTCAAGAGTCTTTAACATAACATACTCTTTATCCCAGAGTGTCATATTTTGGAGCGGTGTCTCCAGCACCCTTCCCAGTGACCTGGTCAGTGTGTATGCACTCAGTGTTGTGGACTCAGAGCTGCTCTGAGCGTTCTGCTGCTGCTTTCACAAGGCAGCTGAGAGGTTGCCCAGTTCAGGTTGGGGAACTGACTTTGCCCAAGGGTGTTTTAACATTCATCCACATTAAAGATCTGCTGAAATGTCAACAAACTTTGAAAGAGAGCTATTAGCAATGCAAATGTGAGCTCTCTGCACTAAAGAGAAACACAATAAATAAAACTGGAAAGGGAAATTTTGTTGTTGGTAAAAGACTCTTAGGTGCATTGCTCAAACTATGGTGTAAAAGTCTCCCGTAGGCCTTGGGTAGTTCATCACACTTATCTATTATGCTAGTCAGGGACATTATTCCATTAATCATTAAGACACAGTGACAGCTGGAAAAAGTCTTCCCTTTGAAGAGTTCTCTTCTGGAAAGCTTCTATACTTTCCTAACTGCACTTATTGGCCAGCAGCTTTCTAAGGTCCCTTCTGGGCCCTGGCTTACAAAAAAAATCACTCAGAAGTTTGCACAGGTGTCCAGGAAATGAACTGATTTTAATGGACTCCCCACAACCACAAGATTCGGAGATGAGGTTTCTTTGCCCTATGTCCAAGGTAAATGGCCGTTCAGGGTCTTGGTAATCATTGCCATTTGAATCGCAGCTCTGTCTCCTTTTTGTGAGGGCAGTGATCAGGTCCAATCTATCTATTTGGACCTTAGCTCTGTTTTCTTCTTGGTTTTATCCTTTCAAGCTCAGCCCTCAGTCATGGGTGGAAGCCATTTGCAATTTCTTAAGATGTTCATAGACTCTGACTTAGCTTCTCTGGCTTGATCCAGAGCCAGGCATGTGGGATCCACTCTGGCTCTCTGATTTCCATTGCACCTGACTTTCTTGCTCAAGAGTCAAATTGATTATACACTTTCTGAAATTACCTGGTGCGAGTGAGAAGGAAACATGCAACACAAGCAAACCCGCTTAGGAGTTTATTAGACGGGGAGTGTACAGGCCTGGGGATCGGTGTGCAGAGACGAGGGGGCATCCATCTTTTAAAAGCTGCCTAGCACATACACACAGGGGGTTGGTGTGACTCCTTTATACACTGATGACACAGATGGGCGACTCATGCACGTGTGCAAGGGTTTTAGCACAGTCATATGTGGAGGTAACCATGCATGCACGCATGTGGGTCACGCAAGGCCCTTTGTGCCCAAAAAGGCCTGTCTGCTGTGCCTTTAGAACCCGGAAGTGCAGCCTTATCTGTGGCTGAATAATTACACTTTCTTTCTGGGAGAACAATCAGCTACACAATTCATCCATGTCTGTGTTTCTGAACTACAGTTTCCAGAGCTATCATGAGTCAGGCAGAATTATTTCATATTATCTATGTCTTTGGAGAGGACTTTTTTCCTTCAGCAGATAGGTAGGTGGGTAGATAGAGAGATATAAATATAATTAAGATATAAGTTGTAGTTATCTGTTTGATGGAGTTGATTATCATGGAAGTGTCCATATAAAAGCCACAGCTGCCATCTTAAAGGGAATAAGAGATACACTATATTATAGAGTTGTTGTGAATGACCATGTCCCAGTAACACAGATTTAGGTTACCCCAAATTCCATGTCCCAGTGTGGAAGTAGTTTCAAGATTTTTTTTAATAGTTTCATAGACCAGAGAAAGTCATAAATCAAAACAAGTTTAAAATACATTGGTGGGTATAGGGGATATAGGGAGCTATCCTGTACCTACGATGCTGTATGATGTCTGGGGTTGGTAGAAGCTAGTTGCCTGCTAAGTCAATAGATTCCAAAAGGTTTTTTTTTTTTTAAATCTATTGTCACAAGATGTTAGTTCTAACTCAAGGATGGAGGTTGGAGGTTGGGGAGGCCAGGAATGACTATTCCAGAGGGCTAGAACTCAGCCAAAGATAAGGTAATTAGCCATTAGCCTCTGGTCCTCAAACACTGCAATCTCCACAGGAGATTTTGCCTCTGTAGACAGAATCCTCTCAGGAGTATTCATTCACAGCCAGATGCAGCTTCTTTTAAGAAGGTTTCATTCACAGAAACAAACTTCTGGACATCTCCATGAGGAAGTTTCTACATGGGTTAATTTCACTAGGAAAGACCCATCCCACAGTGTGAACAATGCCAGTCTCCAGACTGGGTTCCTGACTGGAAAAGTGACAAAGAGCTGAGTACCAGAGTACAATGTCCATCTCTCTCCATGCTTTCCTGCCATGATACATTTTGCCTTCAAACTGTGAGTCAGAACAAAGTCCTCCTTGCTTCAGGTTCTTTTCAGGTATCTTGTCACAGAGACAGGAAAAGTAGTCCTTACTAATACATGCACATACATGCATGCTTACACACACAGAGCAAAGATAGAAACACTTGGCACAGATGATGAACATCAGGACACAAGCCATCCTTGTCATCTGCAATGTATGATGCGGTTATGCACATACATTTGTCAAATGTGCCTTCTTTATAAGAGAGCTAAACCTGTATTCGTAAATTTATCGTTGACAATAGTAAGCATTAAAGAAACTTTATAAAGTCCTTGGGATAAGCCATGAACATGTGATCATAAGACTTCTGGAAGATATTTCTTTTAAAGTAGGCTGTTCCCTCTCCCTTTCTACATTTTAAGTTGAAAAAAATTCATAGAAAATGGAATTTAACTAGTCTATTAATCATTAAGCCAAGCAAGAACATGTTTGCCTTGACACATTAATCATCTCTAGGAATTTTTAAGACCAACGACCCATTTATTTTAAACATAAATAAGTCTTTATATATATATATATATATATATATATATATATATATATATATATATAT